>PVJH01014113.1:0-58034 GCA_004026705.1 Nesogale talazaci
ACGCTCGGTGGCTCAGACGCACAGGAAAAAGATTTTACAGCCTAGGAAATCGAATGGGGTATTTCTACGCTGTTTAATAGGGATGCTGTGGGTCGGAATCAATGACAATAATTGGGGTGGGGGGTGGTTGTTTTCCCCTCTAAGGTTAACTTAGAAGGCCAGTAAAACCTACAATTCCATAGCTCATTACCAAGAGAATCCACTCATGAAAAATGAAATGCATTTGAAATGATGATGGGTTAGTGGCAAGGTTTACAAACCAGGGCAAGGGGAGGAAAATGACCCAACTCCTATCCTAGAGTGTGGGGACGACGATGATGTGGAGCATGTCAGGTTGCCATGGAGACACACTCTGGCTCATTGGCCGCGATGCTGCACCCCATCAGAAGCCACCCTTCCTCCCTAAGCCCAAAATGGATTCAGTGCTTTTCAAGGCGGATTTGTTTACTTTCTGCCATTTGCCTAAAACTACAAGCGTCGGGGGAGATCAAAGAGGGCTGCCGCATGGTCTCTAGTAAAGACGTGCCAAAAGGACTGTTGCACATGTGCAGCAACTGGAACCCCATACAGCTCAGGAGGCGATGGCATGCCCAGAAGTGTAATAACTGAGGAGCAACGCGCAAGATTAAGAGGAAGAGAGAGGAGCATAGGGCAGCGTTACTAGGAAAGGCTCGCGGTGGTAGAAGCTGAGGGCTCTTGGGGGCCCTCACGCGGTTTCTGTTGTTAACGAAGGGCCAGAGTCCATGGTGAGACAATCCACTAACATGCTCTGCTATGCCCTGGTGATCTACTCAAACAACCCCCCTGCCCCACCCCCCAACCAACTCAGCCATTGGAGACCTTCAGAGCACAGTTGTAGCCTGACCCATAGGTGGGGGGCTCCGTGGATTGGATTTGACTTCACAGTCATTACGAAGAGACCTGATAGCACAGTGTTTACCTATTGGACTGTCAGCCACAAGGTTAGCAATTTGAAACCACCCGCCGTGCTGAGAGAGGCAGAGCGTGCCTTCTCCGCCTCTAAAATGGGCACAGTCTCCGGAGCTCACAGGGCAGTTCTCTCTGGTCCTACAGAGCCGGCATCACTTAATGGCGGTGAGTCGCAGCAGTGGGTTTTTTTAAGTGAGCAAAGAGGACAGTTGCTTCAGGCAGGAGGGAAAGGATGAACAGACATTCTCAGAGAAGGGGAGGATGTTACCACCTGAATCGTGCTTGGGGGCCTTGATGAGCAAATGATACCATCAAGAGGGTCCCCCAAGATTGCCCGGGACCTTGACCTGAGATTTTATTTCATAAACTCTAGAGATGGATTTCAGACCTTTGATCAGAGCGGCGAGCTGATGAAAGGCATGTTTCATAGACGGGGGTCCAAGGGTCACACTCCGTATAGATCGGAGGGTATGGCAGTCACCTACTCTGGTGTCAGTTTGAGGATTAAGTGTGTAGGGGTGGTGTCTAGCCCGTCAGTCTGGAGATAGGCAATGAGACCTCTGTGTGGGCATGGCCTTCTCCTCTGAGAATTCTGGGAAATGTCATTCCTTCTTGGAAGCAGAAGACACTCACTCCCTTGGAGACACTTGACCACCAAGGCTGGCTGAGAAGAAGCCGCATGAACCTACCCCGAAGCAGCAAGAACCTGGGCCTAGAAAAGCCACGTGAAGACTCCTGCCAGCGCTGTGATGCTGACAACACCACTGGATCCAAAGACTTTCTACCCACCGGCTTGTGGTTGTTCTGCATTTGGCTTCACTGCATGTGTTTCATGAGTCTGAAGAGGACTTACAGATTGGTATTGGATATATGGGCTAATAACAGACCTATGACCTTGGACTGGACTGGGCTGGGATGTTTTTCTCTATGGTCAATTTCCCTTGTATATAAACCTCTCCCTTATACACATACACGCATGTTTATGAATTTTGTTTCTCTAGTCTACCCGGACTAACACACAGGGGAGTAAAACTCGAGGCCACGGAATTAGAGAAAGGTTACAAATGGTGATGAAAGGCTAGATGTGGCTGGTGGGTGTGGTCACTGAGGAAAGAGAGAGCAATGTTTCCAAGAAAGCATTGAGAGGATTTGCTATCCAGGGTTTGAGAACAGGTGAAGGCACCTGAGCTTCTCAAACAAATGAGCCCCCAGGTGTGAACGGAAGCCTAGGAGCTAGAAGTGGGGTCTGATCTTCCACTTGGGGATGTGAAAAAGGAGTGTCAGGAGTGTAGCTGGCAGCGTTAGAATCAGAGCACAGAGACGAGTCAGCATGCTGGCAAAAGTCAATACAGAGACCAAAAGAAGAAAACCCAGCGTAGAAAGACTCCAGAGAAGACACTCAAAGGGAGGGAGTTATGGACCTGTAGCAAGAACCCTGGTGGCACAGGCGTTATGCACTGGGCTGAGATCTACATGGTCAACAGTTCAAAACCACAAGCTGCTTTCTTGGGAGAAAGCAGACTTTTCATCCCCATTATTCGTTATAGTCTCAGAAACGCACACAGTTGGGCCCTGTCCTGTAGGACTATTGAGTTGGCATCGACTGGCTGGCAGTGACCGAATGGGCATGTCGAAGTGGAGCTAGATAGGAAGGGGGCTTCGACCTCACTCACAGTGGAAGGTGAATGGGCACTTTCAGGCCCAAGTGGCAGAACGAACAATGAAGGGAGTGATGAGACAAAGAGGGGAAGTTCAAGTACACACATCTAGGAAATGCTGCCCCTAAGCGCCTCATTTCTTCATTGGAAAAGTGGTCTCATCTCTGTGTGAAACCATAGCATCAGCCCTCCTTCCTAAGAGACAGGGAACCCAGGTCCCAGTCTCACTTCCGTGATTTGTAAACCAAAGCTGACTATGTACTGCAAGTCTGACCCATGCACTTCTTTCATTAAAACTGTCAGGACCATGGCTGGTCACTCTGAATGATGACATCCTCGTCAGGGCTTGAGTATTTTTTCTTCTGAGCACTTTGACCTCTTGGGATAAAGAGATGATCGGACTGCCAAGGAATGAAGTCAGGAAACAGATCCTCAAGAGACTAAAACCAGGCCAAGGCTGGAGCAGCTAAGCTTATAACACCACCATCTATCTCTCCCTGGTCTAGGTGGGAGAGAGAGAAAATGTATCATGACTTAGGTTTGGTATCCATGAATAGGTTAAGCTTATTGTTTATCCCCGAACCCCTAATACAAGCAAGTCTATACTGATGGCATATAAAGAATGTTGTTATTTGATTTTATATTCGACTTAGTAGCCTTTAAAGGTGCTGTCTGATGGATGGCTTGTTGCACCTGGGGGGACCATTATATGCATTCTGGATGAATTACCTGTATCTCCCAGCAGAGTTGGTGCTGGTCAGATTATTGCTTTAATAATGCACATGTCTGCTGTGAATGTTTACCAGCTAGCTAATCAGAACTCTGGAGAATACCAGCCACGTTTGCATTGTTATGAGGTAGACATCATTTTACAATTAACTTCATTACCACTGGAATGTAATCATACAACATTGCCGCTTTTCATTTTTCAATGTGAGGTTTTAAAATAATTAAATATACCTACACACAACTATAGGTGCTGTCTCGGCATATAAACGACACTGATGTTTCCTAAGGACACATAAAGACACTCACCCGTGCAGAGCCATTCAGTTGCTGTGGGGTATGCTTACAGTCTGTACATGAAAAAGGGATTGTTGGTGTGAAATAGCATGTGGAAATAAGGGGTTTTTTTTTTGCCCTCCACTTGCTTTCTTTAAAACCATGCAATAAAAATCTGATTTGCAAATTAGGCACTGGGGGGCCATGTGAGAGCCACTCTGAATGTCGACTCTGCCTAGATTTAATGTGTTTTGAATTGATGACTTAGGAGAGAAGTCATCATGGTATTTTACATATAGGCAGTAATTTGGAAATTGTATGTGTGTGTGTTTACCACACTTGATTTCACACCCAGTAGAGTTTTGAAATCATGCATCACATTTGAAAAGAAGATGAACATACTGTTTTGGGAAAGACAATTTTCCAAAGCTCTGGCATGTCAGCAGTCATGACACGTAATACCCTTCCCTCCTTGCAGGCCACGCAGTGCAGACTACTTCATGCAAGAAGCTAAGCGGATGAAGCATAAAGCAGATGCAATGGTAAGACCCTTTTCTCTCCAGATATGTTCTTCAAAATGATGTTTGTACTGCAGCTTCATCAATGGGGCATTATAGCTGGGGTAATTATAAAATCTATTACAAGGATGGCTGACTCTGTTAAATGGAGAAATGCTTATATGATCAAGCACTCATAGCCCAATAAATTATGACTTCAGCCAATAATGTCTGACTAGGAGAAAATCCTAGATAAATAAATATTTCAGTTTCATCGTAAGGTTTGAATAGTAACTAGAAGCAGAGGAGTCAGTGGGAGGTAGAATGTTTTTCCTGGGGGGAAAAAATCTAGGTTTCCCTTCACTTGTTATCCCAGCCCAGCCCTTGGCTTGGTCCCAAGGTCAATTCTCTTTTCGAAAAGTCTCTCTCTCTCTCTCTCATGTTCTTCGTATGTATCTGCCAAAAAGAATACTTCATCTGTTAGTGTACAGTCACAGAAAGTCATAAACTGCACACAATTAGATTGTTTTCAAAGATTAACTTTTCATACTTGGCAAATCTCCCACTGGGGAAAGCTTGAAGCTTTCAAGCAAGGGTTAGAAAACTTCTGTTTCTTGTTTTGTTTTTTAAAAGAAATCATCTAGTCTTTTACTCTCTTCCAAAAGGATTACTTCCAACCTAGTTACCCCAGCTCTGGTCCTCTCCGGCATCCATCACTAAGAACAGGGTGCATGAGATCAACAAGGCATTCTGAATGACCTTCTTCGAATTCTGTAGAGACTTAGGTCAGAACAGCATCCCTCTCTCATCTGTACCGGGCAAGCGTTCCCTCTTTAGGAAGATCACCGTCTAGGTAGGTACTCTAGGTAGGAGAGGAGAAAACATGGCTTCTGAGTACCAGAGAACAGGAGCTCCATGGCGGGAACATCATTCAACCATCAACTGTGAAGGTTGGAAGTTCACATCTACCCAGAGGCTTGTTGGGAGAGAGGGCGGATGCTGTGCTTCTGAAAAGGTAGCCATTGGAAACCCCGGGGAGGGGAGCACAGGTCTGTGCTGACACACAGGAGGTCGCCCGGGGTGTGATGTCTGGACCAGAGACTAGGAAGAGGACCAGAAAATCCAGTTCTTCTCCCCGTCTCACAGTGGGATGGAGAGTTCTGGTCAACTGAAGAGTCTGACCCTTGGCCATTGCTGGAGAAGAACGTTGAATTTTCATGCCCCAGGAAGCGAGAGCTCTGCCTGAATCTCTCCTCCACTGTGTACAGGATTCCTCTTCCACCGCGTAATTCAACCTCACCTTTCTGGCAACTGCTTCCTGAGAGGAACGCATTCTGCTATAGAGAGATGGTCCAGGCTGGTCCCCCTCCCCCTAGGCACAGGAAGCGAGCAGGCCATCGCGCCTCTCCAGACACACACACACACACACACACACACACACACACACACAATTAAACACGCCCATTCCTTCAGCATCCTCCAGATCCAGCCAAGTCACACCATTCCTTCCCATTGTCTGGTCCAGGTTGCTCTCCAGAGGCTTCCCCAGCCTCTCGCTGGCCCACCTCTCTCCTCCTCCCTGACCCTCCCATTGCATAGGCGTCACCTGCAGTGTGCTGTGCAGTGGCAGACTGTTCTGCCCTGTCTGTGGGCATGCCATGTCTTTCTCCAGATGCAGTATGCGTTTTTTGAAAGAAGCTTTCATGTATCGAGCACAGAGGTGAGTGCTTTTTATAAAAGCACTTGTCAAGCGAAATGACTCCTTCCATCAAAAGCAGTATCAAGGAATATTGCCTCAAAGCCTAGTACGGTTACTTGAGTCTTCAAATTGTCTTAAGCAACCAAGACAGCATTTTGCTGTCTCCGCCTGCTTTGTAAGGTGTCATGGCCCTGAAGTCTGGGGCTTGGGGTTTTTAGTGACAAGACTTGGAGTGGTTCTTAGAGTGTTTGCATCAGTTTTGATTGATAAAGGAGTCATTTGAAACCTGGAGAGACTTTGCACCCCTAAGTTAGGATGTATCATTATCCAGAGAAAGTAGCAATGTGGGGGACTAGGAAGTGGATGTGTATGTGTGGATTTATAAGAACCTGAAAATATAAAAGCAATTCTTTTTATCCTTGCTAAATAGTCTAACATATGTTTGGACCATGGGTTCCCACACTGATTTGCCTTACCACCTCCTTTTCAGGAAAAAGAAATGGTGTCCCCCTGACAATTAAAAACTTAAAAAAAAACTTTTTTTTTTACTCTCGTCCATAATCCATGATAAAGTGTAGGTATCTGCTTTTGCAGTCCCCATCATCCCAGTACGGCCTGTAGGAGGAGGGTGGGGTCACACTGTCTGTGGGAAACACCGGCTTAGAAAACGACAGCTAATCCAGGAAAAGTTGTTATTAATTTTCAAGATGATATTCCATAATAGAAGAGCCGAAAGAGTAAAGCTGATACCTTAAGTATCAGCTCCTCTCTCCTCTCTCGACCGTGCCTCACGCTCACCTGTAAGCAAGAGCTTGGCTATCAGCAAAATAATCAAACTCATGCTAAGAGGAAGGCGTGGCCATATAAATAGCCCAAGTCATTGAAAGAACGCTTTTAATGTCTGTCTACGTGGGATCAGATTGACAACAGGAACCAGATTAGCGTGGGAACGTAGCAGGTCAGTGAGCTTACGGCTGTGGGCAAGGAACGACTTAGAAGAGAAAGCCGATGACTGCACAAGTCAGCGAGTGTCATTGGTGTCACGGAATAAAACACATAGAAATGGTTGGATGGGGGGTTGTTCTGTTTACATTCTGGTTGCAACCCAAATAAAGGATTTTTCCAAACAGTGGTATAAAAAATAACAGTCAAGGTCTCGAGTCATCAACGCTGGAGTACATGCACCAAAAAAAGTGGGGGCGGGGGGGGGCGCGGAGAACTCTTCTGTGGAAACAGGCCTATCAACTTCAGTGATCACTAAGCAAAGCCTGGAGGGATGGAAGATAACATTCCCAAATTCTGGGAGATTGGAGAGATGGAAACAGACATTAGAGCACCCAGGACACTTTAAGTGTTATGGGAATGAGATCTCATTCTATAGCTGACCATCCCCACCCTTATCCGAAAGAGCAGTACTTCTCACGGGGATAAAGAACAGAGAAGGAAGTACCCCACTTCTTGCATCTATTGATTGATTCCATGAACAGGTTTTTAGAACTCAGAGTTGGGTTTCTCAAACAAACCTACATGAAAATGCTATTGTTCTGGGAGTTTTTTGAAAAAAAAAACTTTTCTTAAGGAACATACTATATGTGTTAACTCTATTAATCAGGTGGAAAAGTTTGGGAAAGCTTTGAACTACGCTGAAGCAGCATTGTCCTTTATTGAGTGCGGGAATGCAATGGAACAAGGGCCAATGGAATCCAAGTCTCCATACACAATGTATTCAGAAACAGTAGAACTCATCAGGTAAGAATTGTGTTTTCTTGCTGGGTCTCAGGAATTGGGAAAATGGCTATGGAATATGTGTAAATGCTAAGAATGCAGAGAATGCGGACCATCCCTCACCAGTGGCCAACGTTTGCTTCAAAATATAGGCACTGAAGATTTTGAAAGGAACGTTCACACACCCTGCCTCCTGTGCTCTCTGTGAGTGGGTCAGGGGCAGCTCCAACATGTCTACTTCACCCATCTAGAAGAACATTTCCATTATCCCCCCTCTGCATTGCTTCTTTTTACTCCAGTCGAAGTTGATATCATCTATGCCTTACCGCCCTAAATTAACGAGTCAGGGGTATTTAATTGAAAGGAAAGAAGCTTAGAAAGATTTAATGAAAGGAAAAGCCATCCTATAATGTGCTGTCTCAGAGAATGCATACATAGGCTGGATCTAAAACTTCCACGTGAACATGGCCACCACCACCTCCCGCCTGAATGATTACAGTGTGACGTGTACAAAGGCAGCGTGAGTTGTTGTGACAAACTGGGTTTTTCGTCTCACTGCCATCGGGTTGAGTCCCACTCACAGAGACGCCATAAGACAGGGTAGAACCTGTCTCTGTGGGTTTCTGAGACTGTAATGAGTTGAAAGCGTCGTCTTTTTCCAGCAGTAACTGGTCGTTTTGAACTGCTGGGCTTGTTGCTGGCCAGCCAACTCCTAACCCACTGCGTCACCAGGGCCCAGGCATCTGAATGTGTTCAGATGGGGATGGTTATCTTCCACAATGGAGACTTGGAAATGCACAACCTTAATTTTCCTTTAATGAACCATTCAGGAAATTCCATCCATTTGCCTACCTCTGTCGTACAGCTTGTTCAACTGCTTGAGATAATATCTAATGTGAAACTGTATGAAATAATTCTCCCTAAAGCTAACTTGGAGAGACTTTTCTAATTCTAGAATTCAGTGTGACCTAAGATTAGATTTTTTTTTTTATCACGCCCAGCCATTTAAGATGGAAGATTTCTAATCATCTCAGGTTATGACCTTTTGGGTCGGCATTGGTCCAACACCACTCTGTCTCAGTAAATCGTTTCCAGCCTGTGGGACCCATGCGTCAGCAGCAGAAAACACATGATCTTCAAAGAGGATGGGCCTCAGTATCGCCTAACTATTTTTCTTAGTAAAATAATTCTATGAAACCGATACATTGGTGACTTTTTCCTCCTCTCTACACACGTGTCAGTATTTGCAGCCGTGATAGAAAGAAGGTGGCAGGTTTGGTTTTGTTGTAACATTAAAATCTCTAAGAAACCCTAGATCCACATTTTCCAAACACTGAATGAAAAGAACTGCCAACCATAAATTCTATGTTCAGCTGAATTGTCATTCAGGAGTGACCCATAAACCACTGATACTGAGTCATCCAAGTCATAGCAAGCCCTTAGAACAGAGTAGGACTGCTAGATTGCCTTGACAGGAGCAAGTAACCTCATCTTTCTCCCTTGGAATGGCTGGTGGCTTCGAACCACTGACCTTGCATTTAGTCATCCGATACTCAATTCACTTTGCCAGCAGGACTTCTATTCAGTCATGCAGGGGACATAAAAATATTCTTGACAAAATCAGACTCGAAATAATGTGTCAGTAGCAGATCTACCCTGAAAAGTCGGCTGGAAGGAATTCCTCAAGGAACAAGGAAATGATAAAAAGAGGTTATCCTGGGACACCAGGGGAAAGAGAAGAAGAGAAACATGGATATATAAACTGAAGTATCCTCCTGCATTTTATAAAGCCTGTTTGATGATTAAAACCCAGATTATGCCACTGTGTGATGCTTAAAAGAATGCTGATTGGATGGTCCGGCAAGTCCACCAACTCAGTAAGTTAGAAGTTGCTTGTGTGCATTGCAGCACCTAGAGCAGCCACTGGGAAAACTATCCAAAGTGACGCAGCCAGAAGCACTACAACCCTGAAAATTGTACGGGGGGAAAACCGTGCTGTATTAGAGTCAGTTCTCACCCCAAGGCCTGGTGGCATGGTGGTTTCCCAACCAGCCGCTAATCTCAAGGTCAGCAGTTCGAAACCAAGACCACTTCGACCCTCCACACGGAGGAAAATGGTACTTCCTTCTCCTTTAAGGCACAGGTGGCAGAAACCCAGAAGGACAGCTTTACTCCGTCCACAGGGTTGCTTTGAGCAAGCAGAAGTGTTCTCGAGTGTGTAAAGGGAGCTATCCCGCTCTACCCAGAGCTATATCTTGGGTCATCTTGGCATTTGATGACCAAATGCTCACCAGAATGCTGTGTCCGTGCCATTTTGTTGACCAGGAAATGGGAGCTCCAAGGTGGCAATCATACATTTGTGTGAGAGTCCATAACTCCCCAGTGGATGTGACCTGTGACCCCAGGGTGCTCTGAACGTTACACATCCTGTCTCAACTCTTTTGGAAAGTCTACATGTAACCTGAGTGTCCTACTGAGAAAGAAGAGGGGGAAAGGATAGCCTCCCTGGTTCAGAGAAACAGATGAAGCACAGTCCACAAAAGTGACGAGTTTCTCATCACGTGGTCTGTAGAAGCAACTCCCCTGGAGTATAGCATAAACATGTACTCAGGACACTGAACTGCTGTCAAAGTAGGAATTCCATAGAAAAGCAACAGGAATGGAAGCAAGCGTTCATCAGAGTGCCAGGGATGAAAAATTCTCCTGGGGAATCCTAGAAGGGTTGGACTACGCCTTCACTGTGGCAGCCACTCTGCCATACATCCAAAGTGGTAGACACATCTATGTTACTATCTACACAGAGAACTCTAGACGGGTAGCACTCCAGGCTTTCCGTGTCATTTGTGCATGTATTGTTAAAGAGTCGAAAGAAGATAGATGGGCATGAGACGCGTATCGTGGCAGTCACCACAGTGGTGGAATGTAGGGGGGAAATGGAGCAGCATCAACTAGCTTTTAAGAAAGAGTTATTAGCAAGCAGTCCCCAAAGTGGAGTGTCAAGCAGAGAGATCTCCCGACAGAAGACATGTTCTGCTGTTAATAAGAGCACATGCTTTTCATAACTCCCTGGGTTTTCCTTTCTTGTTTTTGGTTTTCTTTTGTAGGTATGCGATGAGACTAAAAACCCACTCAGGCCCCAATGCCACCCCAGAAGACAAGCAACTGGCTGCATTATGGTGAGTGCGTCAAATGACCTGAGCGTCACACCCCTCCCTGCCCTTGTGTGTCTTCACCAGCAAAGGATGTGCTGAAATGCATTACGCTTTCTGAGTGTCTCCCAGCATTCAAAACCGAATGCCACTCTGATGGCAAGGGACCCTTCAGACCGCTCTTGCTGCCGGGTCATGCGGGATTTGAATTCACAGTGATTGAATATTGACACCGATTGCGCGAGAGTATTTTGTTTTCTGCTTGGGAGTGTGTGGTGTGTGTGTGTGTGTGTGTGTGTGTGTGTTTAAATCAGGTAGGTCTGTGTTTTAGTCCTTTGACTCCTAATGGTGCCAAACGGAATGCCTCTTGTGTTTAACATTTTAGATGCAATCAGACTAATTCATCTCTTGCTTTACATGTGGGATTGGCATGACTGAATGAAGATGCTGTGTGTACTCGGCACATCCAGCCTAGGTTCAGTTCATTATCCTTTGATAATAAAATGACTTATTTTCTAGATGGAAGGTAATGTCTGGCTGATTTTTTCAGAGATGGGTGATGATCGATCACCATGGTAATGACGATACGATTGTCATCATTTTCCCCGCCGCCTCTCCCCAGGGCAGCTCCCGCCACTCTCCCACGTCACAAAAAGGAAACAAACCGAATTGGTTCCTCTTGAGAAAGAGACTTAACTTTTTTTTTGTTCATCCCCAACATCAACCATGGGCTTTACCTCCAAAGGCTTATTTCGCTCTATTAATTTGCAAATCAGAGGACCAGGTCTCCATAGCAAAGCCCACAAGCCAGCCAGCTAGCAGTATTCGGCAAAGAGAGGGTCCTGGGGGAGTGGGCACCCTCACACCACCTGGAGTGTGGTGCACTGAGAGCAGGCTATGAACCTGCACTGTGTTCTTGTTGGTCATGTAGTGGGGTCACCCCAGCCCTGAGTCAGCAGACCATTCTGAGTGAAAAGCACCCCGGGAAGAGAGAAGGAGGCCTAGGGGAAAAGCTTCCTGTGCTTTTTCCAGCTTTATTTCAGCTTCATGTTGGAGATTAGTAAAGCTGTGGTAGCTAATCGTATGTAAAATATAACGCACCTGTAATGATGGTGTTATATGAAATAATAAATCACCAGTCTCACCCTAAGATCGTCATTGTTCGGAAAGCGCATTCATATCTGCTACCAGGCTTCCATCCACGATTGTCCAGTACGGTCATTAAAACGTGAAGGGGGTAAAAATAGATGTAAGGGCTATTCGTTTGCAAGGCTGACTCTGCCCAGCGGGATGCCCGGGGAGTCAGAGAAAATCAGAGGCCCGCTGCTTTGCCCTGTAGCGCTTCCAGGCTCACCTCCCAGGCAATGGCTGAAGCTGTGTGCTGGTGCTGCCTGTCTGCTCATGGAGAGAGACTGTCCTCTAATGGCAGGAAGAGAAAATAACCAGTCTGGTGCCCAACAAAGGAGCTAGACAGCTAAAAATGAATTAGCAGTGGATGTATTTCGGGAATAGCTCCTTGAAATTTTGAATTATATGTCTTTGGAGATAAGCTCCACTAAAACGTACTTTCATTGAGGAAGGAATGTGTGTGTGTGTGTGTGTGTCTGATTTTATTTAAATGAATGCTTTGATGAAGTCTTATTGGTGCAGTCTTCAGAGTGCATTTCTTTTTCCCCGGCAGTTACCGATGCCTGGCGCTCTTGTACTGGCGGATGTTTCGACTTAAAAGGGACCATGCTGTAAAGTATTCAAAAGCTCTTCTCGACTACTTCAAGGTACTTGCTCACTAAGGGGCAGCACTGGTCTTTGTACTTAGATGTCGCCCAGCCAAGGGCATTTTAAAGACTCTGGTAGAATCCTTGCTTTGGGGCTAGTACAGGACACTTCTAGTCTTATCTGTAACGTGTTTGTGGAAGTTACGGCACAGAGACCTTACCTAATGTGTCCTCGGCCATGCTATCTGAGTGTTCTCAAGCCTCCAGAGCAGGGGTTCTCAACCTTCCTAATGCAGCAACCCTTTCATACAGTTCCTCATGCTGTGGTGACCCCAACCATGACTCATTTCTGCTGTTACTTCATCACTGTACTTTTGCTACTGTGACACATCATGGTGTCATATCCAATATGCAAGATGTAGCTTCATTGTTACAAACTGAACATAATTAAAACATGGTGATGAATCACAACACAACATGTGATTATATATTGTGAAATATTTATTTTTAATACAAGTAAATGAAATTTTGTCTTGAAGCTTGGTGTAACATGGGTGACCGTCTTCACGCTATGGGTATATCTGCATGTGGGCGAACCCACCTGGAGACAGATAGAGGACTGGTGACTCAGTTTCTAAGACCATGGGAAATATGTCTTTTCCAATGATCTTAGGCAACCCCTGTGAAAGGGGTCGTTCGACCCCGAAAGGGGTCAAGACCCACAGACTGAGAACCACTGCTCCAGAGATTGCAGAGCTCATTCCTCAGTCCAGCATACTAAGGGCATTGCCTTCTAGCTCACATAAAGCCCTCATTCCTGCCATAAGTTTCCTTCTCTTTGAAGGGACCACTTAGAGCTACTTCTTAACTAGTTTCCAGCAATTCTAGAAAGAGATCATGGAGACATTCAGTGTCATCAGATACTTAGAGCAAGACCAGGAACTAGCATGAAAGAGAGCAGCAGTTGTTCAAATGCAAGTTGAAGTCGAAGCCGAAGAAAATGTTGACGCATCATACATACTGAAGGTGGAGAGCCAGAATAGGACCTTGAGTATAGCCCATGTTTAGAGGCCATCTCAACAATAGCTTTGTTGCATTGAGCACTTACGGGGCAAACACAATACATGCTGCCAAAAGACATTAGAGACATTATACACAAAGAAAGCAAAAGAGCAAGAAGAAGACAGCAAAAAAGAAAAGACTGGGTGAGCCCCAGTGGCGTAAGTGGTTCAGTGCAGGACTGTGACCTGCGGGCTTGGCGGTTCACATCCAGTGGCAGCTCTCAGGAGCGGCCCTGGGTGGCTCCCATGACCACCAGAGGCAGTGATGCCCACAAAAAAAAAGAAAAGAAAGAAAAGATTGAAATGGACATCGCAAAAAGACTCTGGGACTTGCTCTTAAATGTTGAGTAGCTATAGCAAAAGAGGGGAAAATGGTGAGATAAAAGAACTAAACAAAAAGATTCAAAACAGCAGCTCCAAAAGACCAGATAAAGCATTCGAATGAAATATGCACTGACCTGGAGTTAGGATGTGAAAAAGGAGTGATGCATTCAGCACTTCTCACATGACAAGAGCAGCAGGAAAATTCACATCTTGAGCTTTGATACTGACAGATCTTATGGCCAAAACATTGAACCACGTAGGAGACATCAAAAAAGATGGGAAGAATACACAAAAATCACTGACCACTAAAGATGTGGTCCTTATCTTATCATTTCAGGAGGTAACATGAGTTGCACTGACAACATTGCCAAAGAATAAATGACCAGGCTCCAAGAATGGACAGTATCCATTGAGATGACAAAACAAAAAAAAAAAGTCACACTTTTTTTGGAAGTGCTCACTCTTCTGCATCGAGAAATTTGGAAAACAGAAGGGTGCTCCAACATAATGTAGAAATTGTCAACTAGGATCACCAATACACAAAATTTTATTGAAAATGATTCAAAAATTATTCTTGAATTATTTGTTGCAGCAGTTTATCCCCAAGGATCAACCAGCAATCAAGCTGGATTCAGAAGAGGGCATGGAAGATGGTGCAGGTGTCAAATGGTGAAAGGTGTCTTGGGTGAAAGCAGAGAATATCAGAAGGAAGTTTACTTGTGTTTTATTGACTTTGCAAAGGCATTTGACTCTGAATAGTAAAAAACAATTATCGATAGCATGACAGATACAGGAATTCCAGTACACTTCATCGTACGCATGTGAAATCTGAATATAGACCAAGAAACAGTCATTCAAAAAGAACAACGAATGTACTACATGATTTAAAATCCAAAAAGGTGTATGTCAGGGTTGTAGTCTTTCATCAGACTTCTTCAGTGTACATGCTGAGCAAGTAATAAGAGAAACCCGATTAAATAAAGAAGAACACAGGATCAGGTTTGAAAGAAGACTCATTAACAATCTATGCAGATGACATGACCTTGCTTGCTGAAAGTGAAGAGGACTTGAAGCACTTACTGAGAAAGATCAAAGACCATAGCCTTCAGTATGTATGGCGTACACATCAACATAAAACAAAGATCATCCCAACCGAACCAATATGCCACTAAAGCATCAACAGATAAATGATTTAAATTGTTAAGGATTTCTTTTGATATAGATCCGCAATCAACACCGATGGAAGCAGTATTAAGAAATCAAACAGTGTATTGCATTAGCTAGATCTGTTGCAAAGGACTTCTTTAAAACATCAAAGAACAAAGATGTCACTTTGAGGACTAAGGTGCACCTGACTCAAGCCATCAGGTTTACAGTCACCTCATAGATACGCAAAACCTGGACAATGAACAAGGAAAACCAACAGAGAATCGATGCCTTTGAAGTATAATGTTGGCCAAGAATGTTGAATATACTGCAGACTTATAGAAGAACAAACAAATCTATCTTGGAAGAGGTACAGCCAGAATACTCCTTAGAAGCAAGTGAGTGAGACTTCATCTAATGTTATCTCATGTTATCAAAAGGGGCCGGTCTTTGAGAATAGCATGATGTTTGGTAAGAGAAATAAACCCAGGGATACTGATATATGTGTAAGAGAGAACTTTATATTGTGAAGTAGTTATATTGGGAAAATACTCCAGCTTGGTGCATTTCAAGTCCAAAAGTTCAATACTCACCCATAAATCTGATACTGGTCCACAACATCCTCTTCAGACTCAGGCAACCACAAGCAAGGCTGCAGAATACAGGGAGAATACAGGCCAGTGGGTGCTTTGTGGATCTGATGGCCATAGACACATCTCCAGGGGTCTGGCAGGTCTCCAGTTTTTAAGAGATTCACCATCAAGAAGGTGAAAGAGAGAGGAAGTTTCCAGAATCCTCATGAGAAGGCTATGGCCACAGGGAGGCATCATCAATCAGGCAGTGACCTAGTTGACAGACTAGACTCCATCTCTACACTTTTTTATCAAACTGATGTGAAATTGTGTAATTACTACATCCTCTCTTTGAGTCATGCGGCTTATGGGTAAGGGAAGAGCCCTGAAGACTTCTCTCTCCTTTAATGACCTTTTTGTGACCTCTTTCTGGAACCACAAACCCCTCTCCCACTCTCTCTTCCTACAGTTCTTTTATACAGGCGTCTACTCTAATGGTCACATGTCTAGCACACTGCTAATCAGTGGTAGTGCCAGATGGAGAAGGGTGACCGCTCACCTGCGGGAGCTGTCTTCTGGCCCTAATTTTCTCCATAAATATCACTCCATTCCTTGGAAAGGCTCAATGTTGGCATGGTGTGCAATTCCATCCTTTTAGTTACACATCGTAATTGCCAAAGTGCCTGTGAGCTCTGACGGGCCATTTTCCGACTATTTTGAGTAACACGTCCATTCAGAACTGAAAAAATCAAGTCACCATTTCATAAAGTGGTTTTGAACCAAAAGAAATACTTTGTCCCTGGAGACCTGAGCCAAGACTGCTTTCTCTCTCAGGAAAGGAAAAATCACATCAGTATCCCAAAATCTGGTCCTCAGATTTTTATTTTTTTAATCATCCTGGTTGTTTTCTTTTTGTTTTCATTTTCATTTTGCTTTGCTTTGTTTTCTCTCACAGCCCTTGAGATTTCTAAGAAGCGTCGTTGGGCTCTCAAACCTCTCCATGGAAAAGGCATAACTTCTTTGAAATGCCTGATGGAAACCAGCACCGACCTTATGCAACAAGCCCTCCCAAATCAGCTGGAAAAAAAAAAAAAAACTTAAGAGAAATAGTCTGTTAAGGAAATATATTTTAAAATCTCCCCAAACTATTCAAGAGCAACTTTTAAAACATTCATACGTGAAAGAAATAGCAACTATGTCTCACATATACCAGGCATGAAATTCATGCACGCATGCATGCCCTACAAGAAATATCTAAGGTTGGCAAGAGAGAAGACTTGAAAATGAGACTAGTTTGGCATTGTGCTTTAATTTGGTGTGTAAAACTCTAGGGTATGGTGTGAATCCTTCCTGTTGGACTGTGGGGTGACACCCCACCAGGTGAAGAGAGGCAGCACCCAGCCGAATCATGGTAACGGCCCTGGTCTGGTCTCCCAGAATCCGCATTTCACTTTGCAGTGTGTACCGTGCATTATCATCTTATCGACTGCTTGGCATCGAGCAGCTGGTACTCACCAACTGTGTTTCCGTTTTCCTGCAGAATTCATCAAAGGCGGCCCAAGCCCCATCTCCGTGGGGAGCCAGTGGAAAGTAAGTGGTCTCTCCCCACCTAGTGCCGTGCACGGGTCACTGCATGCTGCTGGGCAATGATGCTTTGCTGGCGTGCCCGGGGGCTCCCCCACCTTGCCTGGTGCCAATCTCTCCGCTCTTGTTTTTCTACGCTCCCCCCTTCCAGGAGCACTGGAACCCCATCCCCCATGTCTCCCAACCCCTCTCCCACCAGCTCCGTGGGATCTCAGGGGAGCCTTTCTAATGCCAGCACCCTGTCCCCGTCCACCATCGTCAGCATTCCGCAACGCATCCATCAGATGGCGGCCAACCACGTCAGCATCACAAACAGCATCCTCCACAGCTACGACTACTGGGAGATGGCCGACAACCTGGCCAAGGAAAACAGAGGTGGGTGCTGCTGGGTTGGGCCCCCACCAAAAGGGGAAACCTGGCCCTTGTGTTCCCTCTGGAGAAATACTCCCTGTGGCCATGTCCTGGATGAACCCATCCTGACCTTTCATCCATGCTCACGCCTGTACCTTCTGTGACATGTTTTTCTAAGAGAAATACAATCCGAGAGACAGGTCCCTGGTTAGCACAAACGATCTGTGCTCGCCTATCAACCAAAGGTGGGCAGTTTGAATCCACCCAGCCACACCTCACCCCAAAAAAGTCTTTGCTAATCAATGATCATCAGATGACAGCCATTGCACACCCCACGGGGGGCAGGCTGGGTACAAATGGGGTGACTATGGTTCAACATCAACTGGAAAACAGTGTGGGGCTTGTTGACTAGGTCCAACTAAATAGATAGGGATTGACACACACATAGATTGTGTTCCCTCTAGACAGTGAGCTCTTAGGAGGGAGGGCTTCTGTTGCTAAGACCAAACACAGAGCCTGGAACAGAGGTGGTCAGAAAGGCCAAATGAACGAATACCCCTTGCTATGCAAGTGCTTGCTGCTCAAGACTAAAGAGAGGACCCTGTGTCTAGCAGAAGGTGGCATTTCTTTTTAACTATTGTGTTTCCACTGATTATACAAATTACGCATGTTTCTTATGGGTAAATTTGTCAAGTCCAGGAAAATATTTGGTGGGGTGGGGACTCCTTCCGTCAGCAGGGCTCTTATCCCCAAGAAATAAAACAAGCCCTGTCAGCATCTTGCAGTTTTTCTTGTCTGAATGCATACGTTTTACCAAAGGAAGATCATACTGCATATATATATATACACATATATGTACACACATATACACATACATATATATATATATTCGATCCTAGCTTTTTCACTTGACCCTATACAGAACACATTTTTATATCACTAACTAGTTCAAACTACCTTTTATGATGTTATTCTGAGAGTATTCGTTATGTTATTCTAAGTGCTTCTGTAATAAGTATCAACCCAAAATTAAACTCGCCCCATCAAGCCAATGCCAATTCGCAGGGGCCCTCATAGGACTGAGCCTGTGAGTTCCTGAGACTCACTCTTTCGGAAGTTGGAAGCCTCACCTTCTTCCCACTGAGTGGCTGGTGGGTTCAAACTGCTGACCTTGCAGTTAGCAGCCCAACATGGAACCACGACACAGCAGGGTTCCTACACTAGATGAGTGTATCGCCCTAAAATAGCACGCGTTCTTGAACCAGTTCCCTATTTTGGAAAATGTACACATACTTCGGATGTTTTCTCTATTGTGATAGGTAACATTGTGATGGTTCTTTTGATAGCAATCCCTGTTCACCCAGGGCTGTTGTAGAGGTAGACTCTTGGGGTCAAAGGGCATACTTAGATTCTTGAAAGGTCCTTGATCCATAGACTCCACTTTCTCTAGAAAGGTGATACCACTCTATGACTTACCCTCCGGCAGCACATGGACTTACTCTCTGGCTGTTAAAAACACATTCTGTTCCACAGTAGTATAAACTTCTGAGGACATGAGCAGGGAGTCTACAGGGAGATGAGCCACTAAGACACAGGCGAATCCCAAGTACAGTAGACACCCCCCCCCCCACCGGACCTCGACCCTAATCCATTCTAGAAGGAGCATCGAGATGCAATGCAGTCGAGGGCTGAGTCCATTTTTCCCATAACAAATAACTGAAGGCATATTAACCTGTTCTCAACCATGACATTTCACCCTACCCTTGCCTTTTGATACAAAACATGACACAAAAGCCAAGAAGTTCAGAGTTAAATTATATAACTTAAGAAAGACAACACCAAGGAAGTTTTAACTACAGTATGGCCCATACCTTGAGACTGACGAGGACCTGGATGTGGACATGGATGTGGAGAGGAGACCTGGGAGAGAGAGTGTCATCGTTTGGAAGGGGAATCCTCTTCCATAAAATCAACTGGCAGCTGCTTTTCAGGACTTTTTTTTTCTCCATCTTTGCCTTTTCTCGCTAGACCTGACTAGCATGTTCTTTTCTAAAAAATCTGTCTAGGCTGAGCCCTGGTGGCCTAGTGGTTGTGTGCGGGACTGCAGCCCACAGGGTTGACAGTTCAAAACCAGCAGCAGCTTTCCAGGAGTAAGGCTGGGCTTCCTACTCCCACCAGGGCAGTGATGTCACACGCACACACACACACACACACACACACACACACTGTCTAATATGTTGGTCTGCTGTTGGCATTTCCTAACTGTTTTCTAAAAGGATTTACTCAATAATCATCAACAATATCAATAGCACAGTGAACCAGTTCCTTATAATTCTTCTCAAAAAAACTCTTTCTTAAACCTAAAAAACAGTACAAAAAATCACCAAAAAAAATGATAGCAAAATGCTTGGAGCACAACCTCCAGAGGTTTACACAACTTGTGCTAATAACGCCACCTAATGCCAAGTGACCAAAACAGGACTGCTTTTGTTTACAAAAAACAGGCGCATCGGGTCAGATTCTGATGTTTCCTTTGAGCTCCGATGCAAAATGTTCTCGACATTTCCAGTTGGAATCCAAGGATATCCAGTACGGATGCCACCAAGGACCGGGGTTCTACGGCAGGTGGAGTCCTGAGTGGCAGGAAGGAGGACACAGCTTGCAGCAAGCATGGGGTGGACTCTGAAGAAGATAGGGGGCTAAAGTCACTAGGCAGGCTGAGCTGGGACAACTGGCCTGAAAGAGACTCTGCCAGATAGGTAGCAGTTGAATGGTTCCCAGGAATCGCACTTTGGGTCCAGTGGACAGCACGGGAAGGACACCTGTGAAAATACACAGGCCAGGCTGGGAGGCACTGAGCAGGTCAGGCTGCAGACTGCACTTCCGCTGCCAGAGGGCTCCATGCCACGTGTGCAGGGCAGCTTCCCCTGCCCAGTCAGCTCCTGGATTCCTGCCCTGGCACCTAGAACGTGGCATCTTGCCTGGCTCTTCTCCCATCCCAACAGCACGTCTTCATTTGACAGGTAACCTGAGCACCTGGGCAAAGGCCGTCCCGGCCGCTGACTTTCAAGGGGTGCTATTCAGCGGGTTCACTTAAAGCACAGCCACCATATTGCTGCCGCTATGAACATGCTCCCCTCGGCCTTCACCTGCGGCCTCTGAGCGCGGGCACCCTGCGTCATGCGCAGTTGTGCCCTGCACCCGGCAGAGTGCCAGCACCATGGAATAAGCGATTCTGGAAAGGTTTTTGATGGGTGCCCACCACTTGACCCTGAGAGTCCCCTGAGACTAGGAGGTGTGGCCCCCACAACGACGTTTCAGGCTCCCTCTCAGCTTCATCCCCAGCAGCCGCGGGCTCCTCAAAGGAGGTAGCAGTGCCACGCTCCACATTCCTGGTGGGGGGCTTCACCGCGCTGGAACAGCAGAGCCGGAGGAAATTCGTTTCCTTGCTATTTGGTTAAGCCAGTGCCATTGGTTTCCGTGTCAGCGGGCCGATCCAGCGAGTTATTTGGAAACAGGATAAGTCCCCCCACTTTCCGGTTTCCGTTTTACCAGGTCATGCCGCAGCCCCCGGGTGGGACAGAGCGTGTGAGTAAGCAGAAGGCAGGGGGCGAATTCCCTCTGCCCAGGGCTGCGAGACCAGCACACGGCTCTGTCTAAACGCCTCTCTCCGTCCCCTAGAATTCTTCAACGACCTGGATCTGCTGATGGGGCCCGTCACCCTGCACAGCAGCATGGAGCACCTGGTCCAGTATTCCCAGCAGGGCCTGCACTGGCTGCGGAACAGCACCCACTTGACCTAGGGGGCCCTCCTTGCCCCAAGCCGGACCGGACTCCCATCTCCACAGAGCGCCCCACGTTCCCGGACACTGTGCTCCTGGACCCTTCGCCGCTCGACAGCGGACATTCCCTCTGCCTTGAACAACGGATGGTCTTTCCCCAGGGCCCTTGTGGTTGTCCGTGTGGGCGTGTAACCCGCCGCCTGGATGCGCGCGTGCGTGTAAGACCCATCGCTCTTCAGAACCAGTTCTCTCGATCCGGCTTCCCTAATCCGAAGCTAGACAAAGTCCTAAGAGGTCTCTGAGTCAAAGAACCACACGCACACACAGCCACACACGCACACTTTCCACTGCAGGACTGAACCGAGACTTGTTTGAAAACTTCGACCAAAATCTCATGGGCTAGCAGAACCAGGTGCAAGACAGCACAAGCCAAGCTGACGGCCAGTTAAGATGAACCTAGCTTCTAGACGACTGACCGCTTTTCAGTATTAATAAGGTACTTCCCAATTATGTCTCCACTGGTGTGTACAAAATGGGTAACTGGATCATGGAAATTAAGTCAGTGATTGTGGGTGCCAAGAGCTGAAAAGATTGCATGTTACCAAATACCCCGCCCTCCTCCTGATACCACCGACGGTTCCTATCAGAACACGAGGACAAGCAGATGAAGCAGCCTGTACACACCATGCCTAACACCCTCCCCCCGCCCACGAGTGTGAAAATGATACCCAGCGTTGCTTAAAACCAACCCACCATGTCTCTGAGAGTTAACCAGCATGAACAACTGCATGTGGGGGCTCAGTTCAGAAAAGAAAACGGGTCTCTCTGGCACACCTGGGCGATGACTGTAGGCGGGGCAATGACCGTAGACTCGGCCAGCACAGGCATTCCATCTCCCTGCCACTGATGTGGTGGCTTTAGAGCCAGGTGCCATGTGTCAGCCGAGAATTCAAGTGTTTCCTTTCCATAGGAGCTTTCTGTACAAATACCCTTGGCCAACATGATGTCATTCCCTGGGCCAGCCCCCTCCCCCAGGAGGTGGTGCTGGTGCTCGGCAGGCTGCAGACTACTTGCCAGCCTCTGACCGAGCGTGCAGCCCCTCACTCTCCACACAGGACGCGCCCCTGGCCGCCTCGGGCGCCTCTTGACACAGGGGTGTCCTTCAGGCTTTGGACAGCAAGCCAGTGACCGGGCGTTGAGCATCCTCTGCCCAGCAAGCCGCCTGCTGAGCCCCTTCTGGTCAGTGTGTGGCCGCCACCGACTCCTTGCTTCTCGTCTTTTTTCTTGGTGCTTCGTTTTTGCATTTTGTTTGAAATTTCATGGTGTTTTTTTTATTTTCTCCTGTCTCCGTATGAATCTGATGATGATTAGAGTGTCCTGTCAGGTCCTAGACTTCGTCCCCTTGTTAAATATATTTGGCCATGAAAACATGGGGGGTAGGGGAGGAAGGAGCCAAAGAAGAAATTCCCCCAAAGGGAACACATTAACCTGGTCACACTTTAATTATGACAAGACTGTCCTTGACCTCTCAGTTGACGACCTTGCACAGGGACAGCCTGAAGGAGACAAGGGACTCACTATGGTGGGATGGGGGGGGGGTCCCTTCTTCGAGGTGACAGTGACGCAGCCCAGGCCCAGTGGACGTTGGCGTCCGCTCTGGTGGCTGCTCTGACAGGCTGGTCAGCAGTCTTCAGACTCTCGCCAGCCTGATCTCTAGATGGGAAGTCGGGTTGCTGGCGTCCCCTGGTGCAAAGCACTCCCCAAGAGCTGCACAGATCAAACAACTCCGCTGATTTGAACTTCATTTCATACAAGCAGGTGAAGGGTCTGCTCCATCTGCATTGGTCTCTGGCCTTCAAGAATCCAGGGAATATTAGTGGCATTTCTATTTTTCACTAAGGCAACTGAGGCGCTGTCACAAATGATTGATGGATGGCATGATCCATTCTTAAACACTGGTTCTTGTGAGGCGGTGAATACCGGTGATGACATATATGTCCAAATTGCCATGAAGGAATGACCCTCGGGTCTGTAGGCATCCCCAGGGGCTTCTCTGGTCTGGCCCATCTTTCAAGTTGAAGGCTCTGCCGTGGCATCCACAGGATGCCCATTTACACACCGGGCTGGTCTCTGGCTAAGGAGTCCCAGTGGCAAGATGTACCACCAGTCACTCTCACAGGAGCCAGCTGCTTCTGGGAGGCTTGACCACCCTGGAACCCCCTTGGGACAGTCCCACTCTGAATCAGAATTGACAGCAGTGGATATTGGGGGTCTCTGGCTTCCAATGCCAGTCACATTGTGTGAGCCCTTTGGTGTGTCCCAGCCAAGCTTCTGAACCTGGTCACTTGGGCAATTCCTGTCACCATCTCTGTTTCGTCTCTCTGAAGCATGGGGATAGCTCAGAAGTGTTTGGTCCAGATGGTTTTGGCACGGAACCCCCATCCGATTGTGGCTCGTGGAAGCCATCCATAACACCTTCCTTTTCCTTCGTTTAGTTCCAAGTAGTAGCATTCTTGTCTTTTCTGATCATTCCAGTAATGCATCCCCATTGTAGAAATTCAGAGAGTAAGACGTGTAAACCCCCAGACGATCCCATTCTCCCAAGACAACCACTGCTCCCCGTTCAGTGTCCATCCATCCAGAGACGTTTCCATCAGAACCTGTACTTTTTAGGACCATTTCCTTCTGTCTGAAGATACAGTCTTTCCTCAGAAATTGAACCTGAACTTAACTGACCTTGTCCTTCCCTGACTGGAGTGGATGTTGCCCTTCATCACAATGTGAGAATTGTCTGTGATGGAAAACAGTCCCGATATATTCCAGATTAAAATGTGGCGGTTGTTGCCATGCTGCACAGACCAGACCTGTGTGCAGGTTTGTGCCTGGAGAGGGAGGTGGGGTTAAAACACATATTGCTGGAAATTCCAAAATTGCAAATGGAAAACTCAAACCCACCATCTATAGCCGAGTATCCTGGAAAGATACATTTGAAGAGTTGAACAATTGTGGACCAGATTGGACATAATGGAATGCAATGCAATGACATTTGCTGCACTAAAATTTATCATACTGTGTACAACCATGATATGCGTACTATATAACAGTGATGTGTACATTCCTGACACCCCATACATAATACACAGTTTGTATAAATGCATACATTTAAAAATATATATGTACAATACAGCTAACATACAACTGTAGTAAGCCTGAAGGATATTTCTAGTGCCTAATATTGAGTACAAGTCACTGCGTGTTCACATCACCTTGGAAGTGCAGTAATTGTTATAAAATTAATCCGTGCAGCCAACCATTATTTATGAATCACATCTTTGAAACTGTGCAGTAGTATATACATATATATTTTTAAATAACATTTTTCACAGTTTTCCAGAGTTACTGTTGAAATCTGTATCACCAAAAAAAAAAAAAAAACCCAAGATTTTTTAAATGATGTAGACACTCTCCAAACCCAGTAATCTGTGTGTGATTTCTCTGTTTGTAGATACCCAAGAGACTTTAGCAGTCACCAGCCTTAATGCATGTACAGGATATTATTGTGACTTAATTTATCTGCAGTTTTTAATCCATGTGGAATTGGAATTTATAAACGGACTTGGATTAAATATGTCTGCCTTTCTAAGGTTGCAAATGTTACATTAAATGATTTATGTTGTAAAGGAGAGAAGTGGAGTTGTATGTTAAAAAGGGGGCAGGGAGTCCACTACTTTTCTGAGGACATATTTTAATAAGGACACTACAGAATCCAAATATGCTCAAGTCGGTATCTAGATTTCCAGTTCAGCTCCTTTGTGACACAGCTTGTTAGTTCCTGGGTTTTGTTTGTACTTTCATGCCGCTCCCACAGGTGATCATTACTGAGTCTGATTTTTTTTTTCTGGAAGAGAGGGGTGTTTCTCTTCATTACATTTGTCTTTCCAGCTTCCCAACACACACATGACAGTGCTTCAGAAAGCGCTGACTTTAGAAGTTTAAGACGTGCTTTCTAATGACTGCATTGTTACCAATTCAATAAGCTAGCCTGGGTGGTTTTTTCCACTCTATATTTCTTAAAGAACCAAGTTTTCCGGTCTAGGTGTGCTATTCTTTCCAATTCAGGCCAACCTGGCAGTATTTTTTCTTTTGTTAGTGTTGCAATGTTTGATTGAGTTCTATAAGAGAATTTTTGAAGCTAAAGTAGCTGCAAACAATAGGCCAGTAGGTTGACATGATAGAACCCTCCCCCCACCACCACCACCACTTCACCACCTCACCACCCCATCCCCAGCTTATGTGGCATGGTGGATTACATGTTGGCCTGCTAACTTCAAGGTCAGCGGTTCAAACCCTCAGTCACTCCATGGACAAGATGTGGCTCTCTACCCCTGTGAAGACTAACAGTCTTGAAAACCCACAGGGGACAGTTCTGCTCTGTCCTGTAGGGCTGCTATGGGTCAGGGCAGGGAGTGATTCTGGAGCTCTCCTTCCCTTGTAGCTCCCCTTCCTCTCTAAGCCCAACATACAAACAGACAACAAAACACAAAATGATGCCTCTGTCTTTGGGTTCAAATACTCCTTGTCTGTTCCCACGGTGTCCTCCGGCCTGACACGGAGATGTGTCGCCAGCCGCCTTGCAGGGGCAGGGGTGGGGGGGCCGGGCTTCAAACATAGTCTGGGTTATGGGCTACGGGACAAAAGCTTTTTTTATTGCCAGGGGGTACTGAGTACTTCCTCCCCCGCCCCGCACCCCCCAAAAAAAGGAAGCAGTAAGCCGAATAAGTTTGGGAACCTACGGTCTAGAGAGAAAATGCAGGAAAGGTTCACTTTGTAGTAGAGGAGTAAAGCAGGATGTTTTCTCTGGGTTACCATGGAGACCTCACCCAAAAGGGACCAGAGGAAAGGACTTGACTTTCCTGTACCCGGGACCACTGAGCACTGTGTGGATCATGACAGCCCAGCAGTCTTGCCAGAACCCTGTTCTTTGCCCTTTTCCCAGCGACCACAGCTCGCTGAAGTCCCTTCCTTCCAGAATCATATTTTTAAGAAGTCCTACGTTTTTTGCTAAAACCTTAAAAGTGAAGGGGTGGGAGAGGGGGGAGAACCAACATCACATTTCAAGCCAAAATGTGTGTCCATCGATTTTCCATTTCCCGAAGAGCGGCTTTTTCAGTGGTAGGCCTTGCTGGCAAATAGCACAAGACTGGTTTTGTATAAAGCCGGGCTGATTTTTCACCAAGGTCTATCCTCTCCGGTGGCACAGTGGTTACACCTTGGGCTGTTGACTGCAAGGTGGGTAGTTTGAAACCACCACCCCCACCCCCCCACCCCCACCCCCCCCACCCCCCGCTGCTCCTTGGGAAGCAGCTCGTCTCTGAGGCTCACAGGCAGTTGTACTCTGTCCTACGGTGTTGCCGGGGTCAGAGGGCGTGAGTTTGGGCTCAGAAATGAGCAAAGAGAGAAATGTTTAACTTGGAGCAGTGGACAGTACTTGTATGCATGGCGTTCTGCCGTAGCAGAGAGCACTGCCATTCTGAAGATCCTCCCATGAACCCCTTTATTTGCCTTCGTCCTGTGGCAGGGCTGACTCCAAAGTGCCAGGCATAGCTGTGTGGCTGAGATGCCAGTCATTCTACATGCAGAGACATTCCTCCTCGACGTTTGCATTCTCTTCATCCAAACTGAATCCTGCCCATCCGTCATCAAAGGAGGGTGTGGGGGGGCGGGGGGTGGCTTGTTTGTGTGGCATGAGGAAAATCGTAAAGCTCCATTTTCCAACCAATTACCGCTACCCATGGCTCTGGTTCTTATTATTTAATTGGCACTCAGAGGCAGCAGGGGGTCAATTTGGGGTCTGTCGCAAGGGGATTTGGACTCCCGGCTCTGACAGTAATGGGCAAGAGGGGATTAAGTCCCTCGGCAATCGTGGTGAAAACCCACCTCTTGCAGCCAACTGCCTCACGCCCCCCGGCCGATGACAGCCACACACTGGCTGGAAGTGGAGCCAGAGCCAGCGTTTGCCTGTGAGCACCAGCAAGTGTTGAGCAGTCCTGAGACTCTGAAAGAAGCCCCGGTCTTCTCCTCAGTTTTACAACAAAGAACACTCGCTAGGAAAGGGTGCTCTCCGGACCGATGAGAAGTAGCCTTAGTCCTGTGGCAGGATTGACTCCAATGCTCTATGCATAGCTGTGTGGCTGAAATGCCAGTCATTCTACACGTAGAAACATGCATCTTTGGTTCTAGGGCCATGATTCTCAACCTTCCTAATGCTGTGACCCCCTTCATACAGTTCTTCATGTTGTGGTCACGCCCCTACAACCATAAAATTATTTTCATTGCTACTTTATCACTATCATTTTACTACTGCTATGAATCAGGTGACCCCTATGAAAGGGTTCGACCCCCAAAAGGGTCACGACCCACCGGTTGAGAACCGCAGTTTCAGAGACTTCTGGAGCATCACCAAGTTTCCCGGCAGTCTCTGTGTGGTGAGAGGGCAAGAAGAGCACTTTAAGGCACTGGCAAACCAAGCATGGACCCCTACAAAGGTCCCCACACCATTCTTCATCGCTACACCTGTGTTCTCTTGTTTTAGGTTTTTCCCTTGGCAGTATGCTGTGTTCGAGTTAGTTTCTTGACCTGTTTGGCCAAGCAGTTACTAGAGACAGTGGAGGGCCCCAAAGTCCTCTTTGTTGGGCAAGGACAGTCGAGACAGTAACTGTGGTGCTCCACACACTGCCTCTTGATCCTGGCCACCTGATCCTTGAACAAAGCACTTTTCAAGGCTCAGTCTTCTCACACTGGTGTGAAATGTGACCTAAAAACACCAGCTGACTGTGGCAAGCATCTGGGGACTCTCATTTGGCAGCCATTCCACCAGGGGTCAGTTTAACAGAGAGAATGGAAGCACCATCTTTGCAGGAAAGACACCATCTTTGCAGGCACCAAGATGGAAAATGTGCAATGCAAGAACCCGTCTGTCCTCCAGCCCCAACTCGAATCTAGAGGACGAATCAAGGGCCAACAGCAGGGTAGCCATGAGACCTTCAGCTGGAAAGGGAGAGTGACAAGGACAGAAAGGTGCGGCAACCATTAAGGTGTATCTCAGCTTTGAGTCCTTCCTGACTGGAGCACTGGTGCCCTCATGGGTTGACCTTGGGCTACTAACTGCAAGGTCAATAATTTGCAACCAGCCACTACCCTGAGGGAGAAGGACAAGACTCCTCTAACTCCTATAGAATTATAGTCTCAGCCAAGGGGCAGTGCTCCTCTGTCCAATAGGCCTGCTGAGTCCCAGTCCACTTGAGCAGTGAGTTTTGACTGTAGCCAGGTGGGAGGCAGGCTTCTGCCCTTGCCAGGACTCTCAAATGCCCCACAGTTGGTAGAACAATCTTACCCTCTCTTTCTTGTCTGTCTTTAGCCTTAAGAAATCAGGGAACATCCATATTGGAAGAGGAAGAAGCAGTGTTGGCTCTGAGCTCCCAAGACCTTGGATTCCCCTTGAGAACACAACTTGCCTCCTGAATGCCATGCTTCAGACATGGAGGGGCCAGAGGCTGCAGCATAGCCCCACTGCCTGTCCCCTCATGGTCCTCCCAGCACTTCGACTGCCGTGAGGCTGAGCATGTGAACCTGATCACTTTCATGTAGTGGGCAGGAGGAGGCTGGCAGGCAGGCCTGAGGGGAGACCAGCTGCTCTGGGAGGGTTGTCCCCGAGGAAGGACACCTGTCACAAGGAATTTAGGTAGCTCATGTGTTTCAAGAAAGAAGAAACCTCTCAAGAAAATGGGTGTATTCTTTTCTCTCATGGGTGAGGCGCTGGCCTCAAAATGGTACTTTAAGTGCAGAATAAACTGTAATCAGTGTTCTAGGAGAGAGGAAATGTCCTATTAACCCGAAAGCCAACATTCCAGCCCCAAACACACAGACAAAGACTGAGAAGTCCATGCGGTGGACGTTTTGGACCACTGAGATCAAACCTGAGGTTCTGGGTTGCCATTTTTAGCTTTATCTAACTTACTTTTGTGTCATTTAGAGAAAGGGTCTGTCAGGATTCCTAGTGTCCCCACATCAATGTATTGACTTTCATCAACATCATAAGGAAATTGTCACTCAAAAGAGCCCCTTCTTTTCACGTAAGAACTGCCTCTGCACATGTCTGCTGGGCTGGGCTAACCAAACGTGCCTCTCTGAGGGTCGCTCGCATCTGCATTAGAAAGTGCAGGTGCTCTATCCCCTCTCACTCCTTCTGTCTTTAGCAGAAAATGGTACTCATTCAGCTATATTTTATTATATCGCAAATAAACAAAACAACACATTCCAAGAGTGTATTCACTTCAATAGTGAGTAACTTTGGCAAGATGTTAGGAAGGAATGAAGAGTTCATCTAAGATTAAGGCATTAAAGTGGGAAGTGGGTTTCGTGTATTTCGTCTGAGTCTAAAAGCCACCTGCACCGTGCTGATGGAATCACTGCCTGGTTGGAGATTTTTCTGTTTCTATCATTCACCTCTCTCTCTCTCTCTCTCTCTTTCTCTCTCTCTCTCTCTCTCTCTCTCTCTCTCTCTCTCTATCTATCTATCTATCTATCTATCTATCTAATTACCCTGGGGATGACACTCGCACCCCCAGGGTCTGGAAGGGAGAAATATCTTGCTGTCATGTAACAGAATAAGCCTGAAGGACTGGTAAGAACTGTTGTGGCCTTAAGGTCTCTTCCCATAGCAACCCTGAGCACAGTCTTTCAGAGAGCAACAGAGCCCCGTCCTGCGCCAGCCTCACAGCCATGCCTGTGCCTGAGCGCACAGTTGCAGCCACTGGGGCCATCCATCTCCTTGAAGGGGCGTCCTCTTTTCTGCTGGCCCTCTGCTTCACCAAACATGATGTCCTTCTCCAGGTCTGTCTCTCCTGACAAGATGCCCAATGTAGGTATGACAGAGGTTGCCATCCAGGCCTCAGGATTCCTCTGGCTCCACCTCTTCCAAGACGTTTGTCTGTCCTTTTAGCAGTCACGCTTCTATTCTTCACCAGCACCCCGATTCAAATGCATCAGTTCTTCTTCGGGCTCCCATATTCAGGGTCCAAATTTCACCTGCAGAGGAGGTAAGTGAAAAGACCGTGGCTTGGGTCCTCAAGGAACCTCCCTGTCTTTCAATACTGTAAGAATAAGCAATGTGATATTTAAAGGTAAGTATGAATTCATCAGATGGATTACTCTTTTTTGGACTGACTAGTGGGTTAAGTTTATACAGTAACATAAGTAGCAAAGGACCAATAAATACAACAGTTTGATCACTGTAATTCCTCCGAGATTACTTTTTTAATGTCTTGATAAACCTCGAAATCTATATCACTCTGTCTCAAAAGTGCCTGGCTATCTTCTTTCTTGAAGATAGCCTTGTGAAACATTGCTCTTGCTCCTGTGCTCCAGCATTTTGTTATAAATACTGTCAACTCGTCTTTAGTGGAACTTTTTTCCTCCACAAAAGTATGAACCTACCAAAACCATGAGAACAGATAACAGCATTTGAAAGAAGTGAATACCAGTCAGAATGCTCTTGGAATAAAATGTTAATGTTGTTTTAAAATGAAAATGGTGTGACATAGCCAATGCTACTAAAACCAAACTTAACTACTGCCTTTGTGTCAATTCAGACTCACAGTGGCCCAAATACTATTATTAGTGAGGCTGTGAGTTTTCATTGAAGCAGACAGCCTTGTTTTTCTCTTGCTGGGTTTCTGGTTGATTGATCTTGCAGTGAGTAGTAGTCTAAGGGTTACAAGACAGCACTCCGAGGGCTCCCCAACCAGTGATTAAAAAAGCAAAAATAAATTGCCATCGAGTTGTTGCTGATTCATCAACACTACAGGACAGGGGTGCAGATGCTTAGAACTGCCCCTGTGACTTTCTGAGACTGTAACTCTTTATAGGAGTGGAAAGTCCCATTTTTCTCCCTCAGAGCAGTTGGTCATTCCAAACTGCTAACCCTGCAGTTAGCAGCCCAAGGTGTAGCCACTAGACTGTCAGGGCTCCTCGACCTAGAATAAAGCCTGGAATATTCTTGCTAAAAGTATTTTTGAGGGTTTCCTGATTTGATTTGATTTTTTGCATGCCAATGCCAAATACTAGCTGAAGCCTTTTAAAAAAATATGTGTAATAAAGAGCTTTATATCACAAAGTAGTTATATATCAGAAAAACATCCCAGCCCAGAATATTTTTGTTTTGTTCAATTATAGAATATTATATTTAAATGGGCTTGGCACATTTTGAGTTGAATGAATTTTAGTTTAATCCTATTAAGCATCAATATGATTCAGCTACTGCCCTGGTTTTAAAAAGTATATCGGGTTAAAGAGTTTTGTACAAGTGCCAAGTCGGCAAGGGGTGGACTGTGATAGGGTTAGTTTTCTGTATGTGTGCCAACATGGCCTGAGTTTAACCTGTCAATCACCTCACAGCTTGATGACCTCCTTTGGAGGTGTGACTGAGCCAAGTGGAGACCTTCAAGAACCCTGGAGATGCACCCACCACCATTGTTTCTGTAAGATTTCTCACTCACAGTCCAGCGCTCTTTCTGTAGTCTCCATCATCCTATCTAAACGTTCTTATCTAAACTTAAACAGGCAAATTCAATCCTTTCTTATCTAAACTATCCCATTCATGTGCAACATGTTCTAAGGCCTCTAGTGACATCAAGCCCAGGCAGGGCCTTCTATTTGGCTTAAGTCAATTTTAATTCACTTATCTTTTTGTCGTATTTTAAAATTTGTTTTCCAGCAAGCAATACAGAAATATATCTATGCTGTTAAAAAAAAAAAGATGTACAATAACTGTGATTCCTCCTTGATTTCCCTTGATTCCCCTTGTGTAATTTCCCCTTGATTTCCATCTGGTTTGACCCAGAGGGAGTCACTCTTGTCAATATGGTAGCTATCTGTCCATATTCTCTCTTTCTCTCACTCTCTCTCTCTCTCTCTCTCTCTCTCTGTGTGTGTGTGTGTGTGGTGTGTGTGTGTGTAGGGAGGTGGGGGCGTGCAAATGTTACACACAGATGAGATTACATTATACATGCTGTCTGTGTCTTATGGTTTGCCTTTCTTAGGTCTCTTTTCCAATCTGTACCTAAAGATCTGTTCCATGATTTTGAATTCTGTGCCTTCAATGTTTCCATAGCGCAGGCTTCCAACATTCAGCTGCCTTCATTGATGGACATTTGAGTTGGTAGATGATGTATTTTTCTTGATATACAACACACTGTACCATAAAATCAGTCCTCTTAAAGTGTATCATCCAGTAGTGTTTTAGTAAAATAACACGATTATATAACCATATCCACTATCTAATTTCAGAACAATTCTACCACCCATAAGAGGAAACACCAGTGCTTCTGAAGAGATGGATTTTATTGCATCAGAAATGTCCCTGAGAGGTTTCAAGAATCATCAGGTCTCATTTAGTTTCCATACCAGACAGCTCTTGACTCTCACTCATCAGCCCCATGATCTCTTAATTCCTTTCATAAGAGTATCAAAGGCCATCCAAAAACCCACAGATAGTCTTGGTAAAAGCCACCGTGGCTTGCTGAAAGAAAGCAGCTGGGTTTGAGACAAGTTCTATGTCATTTACGTCAAGAATTCATACACCTCCTGCTTGAGGAGCCCTGATCGTGGCTCCTCAAAACGACAGGACAGGAGTGTAGACGTTGGACAGGGTCACATGTTGGACTGCTAACTGCAAGGCCAGCAGTTCAAAACCACCAGTCGCTTTGCGGGAGAAAGAGGTTTTTCTACTGCCGATTATTCCACTGAGGCAGTCCTACCCTGTCCTGTAGGATCACTAGGAATCAGCATCAATGGGATTGATGGCAGTAAGTTTGGATTTAGTTTCCCTGAGCTTGACATGCTAAGCAAGCGGCACCTGGTCTCACTGAAGCCTACTGGATGTATTTGTCACCCAGAAGTTTCAGGTTTCAACAGAACTGAGCATGCGCAGGCCTCACCTAATGGAACCCAACATAGCATCCTGGGTCATACTTCATCCAGGCTACAGACAATGCAGCCAGGGCCCTGCTAGTTCCTACCCATTTGTCAACAGGAACCTCTTCCTTTGCTCTTCAAGGAGACTGCGTCAGCATCGATGTGATTGACGTCCCTCTGCAGGTTCCTCTGGGCCTCATCTCTGCAATTGCCCATCCCTTCAGAGCATCTCCATTTTCTGGAATGTTCAGTCTGGTTGCTGACTGCGGTCTTCTTTCTCACAGTAGATGCAGCAAACGCCAAATTGTTCTTCCTTTGCCTTCACTGTTTTTTACTGGTCTCTCCCCACACTACCACCACCACCACCACCCACCGCTTGTTATAACTTGCCTTCTGCTTCACTCAAGTTAACACTGTCTACTCCTGGCTGGTGAACTTTCACCCAATTCACACACTCCCCAAAGCAACATAACCATCAACAGTAACTCCCCACACATACAATTTTTTTCTCTCTCCTCTTAGTTCTTGAAAACCACTCAGTTCTTCTTGTGCCCATAGATTTGCCTGGTTGGGACATTTCACATAAGCTGGCAAGTGAAAGAGTATTGCTACCAAGGTTCGTGCATACATGAGTTTATTCCAAACAAAACGTGCTGAAATGGGGTCATGATGATAGGGCGATTGCTTCGAGACGGGTTCTCTTGGCTTGGTCTGATCATTACAGTCTTCAGAAGAACCCAAACCAAACTTGCCATCAAGCTGGGTGTGACTCACAGCAACCCTGGGAGGATGTTGGGGGGAGCGGCTCCGAGACTTCAGGTCTTTAGGGGAGCAAAAGCCTCATTATTCTCCCTTGAACGGCCTCACCTTGCAGCCAGCAGCCCAACTTGTTGTCACCCTCTCTTGGGCCAATCAAAATAGTGGCTTCCACGGAGCCCAGCCGGCCCACTTCAAGGCAGACAGGTCAGTTCAGAATGTGAATGTCACTGTTGGGATTACAAAGGGGATCCTTGATTCATTTTCTCTCGGGGCACAGGATGACCATGGAGGCATATTAAAAGATGATTTACAAAGATGGGCAACTGTGCTAGTGACAGAAAGGCCAGGTGCACGACAATGTACCTGCTTACTTTTCCAGGGTGGCAGAGGCAGTCCTACCCTTACCCTATCCATTCACAGTCCCGATCTTGCTCCTGCTCATTTCATTTTGCTCCCCCAAAGTCAACCACCACTGACGGATCCAAATCCCTGACGGATGCTTTTTGACCTAGTGCAAATTGAAGAGGGCAGACTTCTTTGAGGAGAGGTTAGAGAGATGGGACACTGCCCTCGGAATCTGATAGCTCTCTCAATGGAGGACATGTTGAGAAACAGTAAATTCAGATTTGGGAGCGTTTGTGTAATAATGACTCGCGTAGCTTTTGTAGCAACACCTTGGGGCAAACCATCGTAGCAGTCCGGGACCTCGGCGCATTGAGTCAGCCTTCCACTTGGGCTTCAGTTGCTCTGTCCTCATTCCTTTACACTCGCTGTCCCCTGAACTAGCCATGCTAGCTTAGGTCTTCCCCACTCCCAGTCATGGCCATTTAGGTCAAGATGTGAGTAGCCTGGGTTTCTTTGGTTTTTCCAGGAGTCTTTGGTTGGAGAAAGGGGAAATGAGACAGAAAAAAGAGTCAGTGTTATCAGACAAATGACCATTGTGGACAACCGGAGATTAATTCTTTGTGGGAACTCTTGGAACCAATGTAGAGCCCACACCTCAAAGTTATTCTGCGCAAGGAGCATGGGACTGCTTCCAGAGGACATGAATTTCCAAAACCTTCAAGGGGGCTGCCAACACCCCACCTGTAAGCAAAGCAGGTTTCAGGGGCAGGGAAAACTCTTCAAGCAAAAACACAGGCACTGGTGGCTGAAGTCAGCATTTTATGCCTAAGTGTGGAGTGTACCAATGGTACCTACTGCCTCAAATAAAGCTTCAAGTCATGGGGATAACCCAACAGCCAAGTACCGCTAGGTAAGTGAGGGAAAACAGCAGTGAGAAAGAGAAGGGTCAAGAGAATAAACAGAATGACTGATCCCCAAGCAAAGATAATTAAGGGAACAATGTAGAACTGTCAAGGAATCCGAATAAATATGAGAGAGATCTCAGAAGGTTGAAAGTAAAGACAATAATGAGCTGATATGGAAAATAAGCTGATATGGAGAATAAGAAAGATGTTTTGCAAATGAAAATTGGGATTGCTGAAGAAAAAAAAAGTTCAATTGGAGGGTTATTAATGAGTAAGGTATCCCTTGGGAAAGTATTTTAAAAATTGAAAACTTAGGGCACAAGAAGGAAAGGCAAAATTGCTATGATGAATACTTCAGACAGCAAATAGGGGGGAAAATGAGGACAAAAAAATAATCATTTACCTTAGAAGAAAAACAAGAATATCCTAGACTATGTCTTCAGAGTGAAAAGTGCCTTTGTGATGACAAATAAAACATTTGAATAAAGATTCAGGTCTGAAACTTCAGGGTGAAATTTTAACCTGTCAGAGAAAACCATCACCCGAACTCCAACCAAGGAGAGAGATTAAAACCAGCAGCTGAATGTCTTGTCAACAACACCATTTGCAGAAGTGAAACTCTGCAATAATCTTGCACTCAAGCTATCAATCAGATTAGAGGACAAAGTCTACTTTCAAACCTGTGAAGAATAGAATACCCTTCCATGTACTCTTTCCAAAAATGTGCTTCAAGGTGACCTCAAAACAAACAACAAACAAGGAAAACAACAACACAGAGTCGGGGCAGGGAGGGCGGGGAAAAACTGAGGCACTGAGACCCGGGGCTCAAGTAGGAAGCAAATGTTTTGAGAATGATGATGGCAACAAATGTACAAATATGCTTGACACAGTGGATGTATGTGGGGATTGTGATAAGCGTTGTATGAGCCCCCAGTGAAATGATTTTTTTTAATTAAACATCCTAACAATGAAAAAACACACACAAAAAAAGACAATAGAGTAACCGAAGATTTGGTGTGGGAGGAGGCGAGAACGGAGAGTGTGCTATAAAGAACACACAGTGAGAGTGCGCGAGAGGATGAGGAAGCAGTCCACCAAATTATCATCAGCACTCACAGCAATGACGAAGCTAGATAACTCGGTGCTAAAGAGAGATGGGTCCGCTGTTAACAAGAAAGAAGAGAACTATTATGACACAACTAAAGCTGTTCAAGAAACTTCTTGTTAGGTACTTTCAAGTCAGTTCCGACTACTAGCAGCCCTGTCTATAAGAGAATGAAACATTGTCCGGCTTTGTACCCACCTCAGAATTATTGCTATGTTTGGGACCCATGTTGCAGCCACTGTGTTCATCCTTCTTAGTGAAGGTCTTCCTCTTTTTCACTGACCCCTTACTTTACTAAGCATGATGTCCTTCTCTGGCAACTGGTACCTTCTGAGAACATGTTGTCCAAAGGGAATGAGAGCGATGTCTCACTTCTGACTTGCTAGGGGAAAATCAAATTAAACTGCACATCAAGCTCAAGGCCAATTTCGATGAAGTGGAGGTCAGACATGCCTCCATCCTCTTTCCTCCTTTGCCAATTCTGATATCATCCTTCCCTCTCACGGCTCTCTCTACTCAATAATTTCTTGCAGTGGCCAATAATGGGTTTATGAGGGAAGTTCATAGGTTACAATTCAGGATCAGAGATACACAAGACACAATTCTTCCAGTCAAGACAGTCTCTTCGTCACACCCACTCCTCTTTCTGTGGTTGATGGACTCTCAGCTGCATGGCCCCTTGGCTTCTGTCTTGCGCTAGTAAAGGTACAAAGCTCTTTGAGTATTGCTGATAGAGGCCCAAAATATGCCCCACTCAATGAAAGTCTCTTGCTCAGTGGATCAAGAGACTTCTCACAATTAAATGCCTAAAGACATGCAGCTTTACTTACTCCATAGGCCCCTCTTCTTACTCCCGCCACTCTTCTCTGTCTCATGCTCTGCCTGCTGCTCCTCTGGGGTCATGGCCTTCTACCCCTAGCTTGATGATAGTCAGTGCACAGAAACCCTGTTTCCAAAGACCATGCCCATGGTCTTTGGGGCATTCGTTCTTGATAGTAGTGAGAGCCCCACTTCAGCTGCTAAGACGTCTCATTTTATACTCAAACAAATAAGTAAACAAAACACACAACAAACTTAAACTGCTCTCAAGTCAGGTCTAACTGACAGTGGCCCTGTAGAAGAGAGTAGAACAGCCCCTACAGATTTCCAAGACTAACTTTTTACAGGAGTAGAAAACCTCGCCTTCTCCTAAGAAACAATGGATGGTTTTAAACTGCTGACCTTATGTGCCCAACACATAACCTACAGCAAAACTGACCATTCTCTGCGTTAGAGTTCCAAGTTTTTACAACCACGATTAACTCTGTTAATCATCTTTACAAGTCATGTCCATGTTTCAGCATCCCCCCTCACCTTCTCTTGCCCAGATCTGTCTTGATTAAATCATTTGGTGAAAGTTACAATGACTACAACTAGAAGGATAAGGCAGACTGGAGAAGGACTCCTGCACAGACTTCTAATATTGACAAAGAATTTTGAAAGTATCATGGATATTCTGAAGAACAGACATGTTTTGGATGAAGGACAGCCTTCATCCTTGGAAACAAGGATGGGGAGACTTACATATTCGGACATGTCCTCAAGAGAATCCATTCCCGGAAGAAGGACATCATAATCAGCAAAGTAGGGTTGTTGAAAAAGAAGACCCTCAAGGAGATAGATTAATGCAGTCGCCGCGACAAGGAGCCCAGACATGACAATAATTGTGAGGATTGTGCAGGACTAGGCAGTGTTTCCTTCTGTCGTACATAAACCAAAACCAAATTCATTGCCACGAAGTCAATGCCAACCCATAGCGACGATATCGGACAGAGTAGAACCACCCTGTGGGTTTTCAAGGTTGTGACTCTTGAAAGGAGTAGAAAGCCCTAACTTTCTCCCAAGGAATATCTCTCCCACACGGTGGTTTTGAACTGCTGACTTAGGAGTAACCAGTACACCCTGAGGGCTTCTTCTGTTGCCCATCGGGTTCTCTCAACGAGAGCCCACTCCATAGCACCAACCATGGCACATGTCCGAGGAGGTCAGACAGTCACACCATATTCCCTTCGAAGAACTAGTCTCACTATAGTCCCTTCCAGACAAATGTGCTCACTCTTCGGGCAAGCCATGGCAGATTCAACAGCCTTTGCCAGCCGCGCATTTCAAATAGATCTATTCTTCTCTGGCCTTCCTCATCCATTGTGCGGCTTTCACATGCATGTGAGGGTTTGAAGATACCAGGGCTTGGGTCAGATGCACCTGAATCTTCAAAGTGACATCTTTGTTCTTTAACACACTAAAGAGGTCTTGGGAGACAGATTTACCCAATGTAACCCACGCATGTAGAATGCAACCTTAAATGTGGTGGACTGTTGAAGCACTGCTGGTACCTAATCAAACGAGACTCTTCCTCCTTTCCCTTTCTTTCTGTGTCTGTCTGTCTGTCTGTCTGTCTCTCTCTCTCTCTCTCTCTCTCTCTCTCTCACACACACACACACACACACACACACACACACTCATTTGTCTTTGAGAAGCCCAGACGTGACCAATCATAGCATTTCCTTCTCTACAGGAAAGCTATTGTGGAAAGAGTCTAGACACACTGTCTCTATAGTTACGACTGCTTTCTTCAATATCTCATATAATGGTGGAAATTACAGCAATGTAATCATAGGATTAAGAAGTCAGGAAGGGGACTGTCGGGGAAGAGAGGTGGGGGTGAATGGAGGAGAAGACTAGCTTACCCATCTGCACAGTGGACACTCTCTAAGGATGCAGTCATGATTAAAATATGCAGGTAGCCAATATAATCACAGTAAAAACAACCTACAAAACTGATCCAAGGCCAAGAAAAAGGAAATGAAGTATAAGTGTGCTACATTCACCATCTTGCATAAAAGCTGTACAAAAGATAGTGCTCAGAATTAATAAGTCCATTTAACAAGACATTCATCTATTGCTTAAAGTTATGATGCTGGTCACCAGAAAGCCCCACCAAACTCACCGCTATTAAGTCAAGGCTCACTCACAGGTTCCTTATAGGACCGACTCGGACAGCTGCTGTGCATTGCTGAGACTGGGACTCTGGGTGAGAGGAGAAAGGCCCGCCTTTCTCACGTGGAGCAGCAGTGGCTTCAAATTAGTAACCCTCTGCTCCACCAGCAGAGCACGTGAAACAGGAAAGAAGGAGGCTGGGTGTGTGGAGCAGCTAGAGAGGTGGAAGGAGGAGGAGATTTTTAATCATATTTGATTTAATAATATTCTGAAAAATGTTTATCGTGAATTTGTTCTATGGTAAAACCACACCGAGGCAAAACACTAAGGGCGTGCAGGAGAGCAGCAGGGGGGAGCAGAGAATGGAGGTCCCGAGGGAGTGACAAGGATAGACTCGGGGGGCAGGGCGTGGCACCCCATTGGACTTGACTGGAGGATAATCCTAGAGGTCAACAAACAGACCTTGAACTATTTACAGGTTTTTCTTTTTATTATTGTATTTTATTTAATATATTTTCTGATCATTGGTTTTTGGGTTGTCATTCTGCTTTTCTTTGTCACTATGTCTTGCTATGCTTTGTTTTTTTGTTTTCATTTATTATCCCTGCAGGTCTATCTAGATAAGATAGGCAGGATGAACAGTCTCGAGGAGAAAACAATGGGACCGATGGTTCCAGGGGGCTGTGAGAGGGGGAGGAGGGAGAAAGGAGGTGGTGTTGACCAACCCAGGGACAAGGGAATAACAAGTGATCCAAAAATCAGTGACAAGGAAGGTGTGAGAGGCATGATAGGGATTGATCAAGGGTAATGTGATCAAGAGAAATTATTGAAACCCAAATGAAGGCTGAGTATGGTAATGGGACAAAAAGAAAGGAAAAGGAAGTAGAGGGGAGAACTAGGAGACAAAGGACATTTAGAGAGGTCTAAATATAGGCATGTACATAGGTAAATATAATTATATATGATGATGGGGAAATGGTTCTATGTGCATATAGTTATAGGTTTAGTATTAAGGCAGCAAATGGACATTGGGTCTCCACTCAAGTACTTCCTCAAAGCAAGAACACTTTGTTCCATTAAATTGGCTTTCCATGATGCTCACCTTCCTGACACCATCACTGAAGACAAATGGGTGCATAAGCAAAAGTGGTGAAGAAAGTTGATGGTGCCGGCCAGCAAAAGATATAGCTTCTGGGGTCTTAAAGGTTTAAAGGTAAACAGGCAGCCATCTCGCTCAGAAACAACAAAGCCCACATGGAAGAAGCACACCAGCTTGTGTAACCATAAGGTGTTGAAGGGATCAGGTATCAAAGAACTCAAAATTATATCATTGTAAATGAGGCAACGTGCAGACTGGGGACCCAAAGCCCATCCATAGGTAGTGGGACATCCCCTTACAGAATGGTCTTGGGGAGGAGACGAACCAGTCAGGCTGCAGGGTAGCAATGATGAACCATACAATTTTCCTTTAGTTCTTCAATTCTTCCTCTCCCCCTCTATCATGATCTCAATTCTACTTTACAAACCCAGCTAGGTGGGAAGAGATACACTGGTCCAGATGGGAATTGGAGATACAGGGATACAGGACAAGATGAACCCCTCAGGACCAGTTGTGAAGCTTTATAGACTCAGAAAGCCTCCTCTTTCTCCACAGAACAGCTGGTGGTTTCAAACTGCTGATCTTGTGGCTAACACCCCAATGCATAACCCACACCAGGCCTCCTTCCTACTATCTTTGCTACTTTATTACAGTTTCTTTCTTTTTTGGCCTTTTCTGTTAGAAGGAACAAAGTGATTTTATTCCACTAATGGATTTCTTAACGTTTTCCTCTAATGGGTTTCTTCTAAGTGGTTGCCCTGACATTTTAGCACAAAAACATAAATGTGCATTTTTCTATTGATGCCTACAATTAATCAATATTTATATCTCTGTACAAGAAAAGAACCTTAGCTCAATGGGTTAGTTCACCTCAACCTCTCATGTAGATAAAATTTGGAAACTTTTAGTAACAGATTGATTTTTTTTAATAAACTAAACATTTTTACAAATATTGCAGGAACAACTGGATACTGACATACAAGTAAGTGAATTGACCTTTACCTTACAACATATTCTAAAACTAACACCAATACAACATATTCTAAAACTAACACCAAATGGATCAAATACCTAAATGTGAGTTCTAAAACTATAAAACTCTTGGAGGAAAACATGATGCAAGTCTTTGTGGCTTTGATGTCTTGTTCCTTCCTAGAAAGCCCACTTCTACTGTCACACGAGGCCACTTTAAGTTCAAAATAATCTCCACCTAACAATAATATATATATATGTATATATATATATATCCTCTTACAACTCAATAAAAGCACAACAACCCAATTTTTAAATGACTAAAGAATTTGACTCTTCAAAGAAGATACACAAATTGTGAATAACAAATAAATGGAAAGATATGCAGCGTCCTCAATCATGACAACCAACCAAACCACCACCTTTGAGTCAATTCTGACTCATAGAAAGCCCATACAGGGATTCCATGGCGGACTGTCTGTATAGAAGTAGACAGTCTCATCTTTCTCTCTCAGAGTAGCTGGCTGATCTGAACCACAGACCTCATGGATACCACTTATCCCACTGTGCCACTATGGCACTCCATCATTAGTCATTAGGAAAATGGGTGTCAAAATCATAACGTGCTCCCACTTAACATCCCATAGGATGGCTGCAAGACACAGAAGAGAATCAATGTGGTGAGAATCAGAACGCTCATATATGCCCTTAAGAATGTACAACTGTCTTGCAAGAGAGCTCAGCAATTTCTTAAAAGTGAAAACACACCTACTGTATGGCCCAGCAAGCCCATCGCCCCAAGAGAATTGAAAGTACATGTTCACACAGAATCTTGTGCAAAAATGTGCATAAAACTATGGTTCATAGTAGCCAAAAAGGGAAAACAACTCAAACATCCCTCAGGTCATGAATGGATAGAAGCAAAATGTGGTGTCTCTACACAACAGAATGTTCTCCAGTCATCAAAAGAGTTAAACATGCTACATAGTCCCCCATGGGTGAGCCTTAAAAACACTGTGCTTCTCTCCAGGAGCAAGGCTGAGCCTCCTACTTCCACCAGTGGGCAGTGATTTCCCCCCACCCCCTCAAAAAAAAGAAGACCCCTTGCTGGTCCATTGGTACGAAACTTCCAGAATCAAAAAGTCTAGACCATCAGTAGCAGCTCTCCAGGAACTAGGCTGGGTTTCCTACTCCCACCAGGGCAGGGATGCCACACACAGAAAAAATCCAGACTGTAAGTAGATTAATGAGACTTCTGGAGGCTGCGGAGAGGGAAAGGGAAGTGTAATGCCTTCTGGAGACAGCAAGGAGGGAAGGGAGTGACTGCTGGTAGGTATGGAGCATCTTTTTACAGTGATCAAGATATTCTGAAATTGGCCCGATGTGATGGTTGTACAACCTTGTGAGTACGCAAAACAAAACAAACAAAAAAAAACATCATTATACACTTTTAAAAGGGTAAACTTGATGGTATGAGAAGTACATCTCAATTTTTAAAGCAGTCAGCATTTATTTAGACCTCACAAGAAGGATTCTCAGTTCTACTGTTGCTTTTAGGGGTGGTCGTGGGAGCTGCTCCTGAGAGCTGCCGCTGGATTTGAACCGACAAGCCCGCCCCCCCCCCCATAGGCTCAATGATTTACAAATTGTCATTATTTTGTCATATTGTACATTGTCTGATGTGTCCCTTCACCCACTTCCCTGTTGTTCATACCCAAGGGAGGAGGTTATATGTAGATCCCTCAACAGATTTAATCTTCCAATTCTCTTAACTATTTTTCATAGTTTTGCTTCTCTGAGATATTTCCTTAGTTCTGCATCTAGACTTATTCTCATATCTATGGTGATTCTGCCCAGTTACAGAGATTTTTTTTATTTCAATCATCAAATATTTCATTTTCCAGATCTCTATAACATTCCTTGTAAGGGAATAATATAAGTTTATATCTCTCAGAAGACTCTATCATGTGCCCAATTCTTGTTCCATTTGTGCTATTAACTCTGCTTCTTTGGATGTGAGTTCTTCCATTTGTTGGGGTTTGTGCCTCTCGGCAGAGGTTTGGGTGGTAATTTTCTGTGTGCTCAACTTTGCATTAGAGTCCCAAGTGTGTCCCTGATGCCCTCTCTGTTTACTGCACTGAACCTCCTGTACAGGGAAATTCCCCTCACGAGTATTACCAGCCACCAGGTCCCCAGCCAACCTCTCTTTCCCAACCACCTGATCCCCAGACTCCAAATGGAGGGACTGGCACCTCTGGTTTGGGAGTAAAGACATGGTCACTTCCATATGGTAGTATCCCTAGTGGTTTTCCCCAGGGGCCCCTCAATAGTCCTGACCTCTGAGCTTGTCATATCATGAGGCAGCCCCCAAGTTTTTAATCCTTCAGATTCTCTGGGCTCTGGCTTCTTTCTTTGTGAAGATTCCAGGCGTCTCCTATTTCACAGAGATCCTTAACACTCCAGACGAACCACTCCTTCTTCTGTTTTAGTGCAGTTGTGGGTTTATTATTCATATAATTATTATAATACACTAGCATATGTCAGATGTAGATATCATGATGTTCACAATGTATTGGGTATTATTTCATTATATATGTGAAATAGCAGGAATTAGACCAGGAATCGGAAAACCAAAAGGGAAGAATCTGCCCAGCTGAAGAAGCTTGTGGCGGTCATGTGCTCATGTTAATTTCATGATTGAGCTGTAGAGGTGGAGTCTAGCCTGTTAATCTGGAGACAGTGTTGAGTAGCCAATGAGGCCTCCCTGTGTGGGCATGGCTTTCTCCTGAGACTTCTGGGAAATCTCGCGATATTTCCCTCGTGGAGATGAGAAGCTAGCTCCCCAGTTGTTGGGAGCTAGTCTCCGAGACAGCGAACTATGGACAAGACAGGATGGCAGCGTCCAAGGAGCTGCAGGAGCCGGAGGAGAAGCCACACGGCCTTGCCCTGATGGCACCACACCTCTGACGCTGGAGAAGTCACATAGAGCCCTGCCAGCGCTGAGTTGCTTCTACCACCACTGGAAGCTGTTGATGGACCCTGAGCCCTGGAAGCGAGGAGCCATGAGGGGACTCCTGCCAGCGCCGGGACTCGGCACTTACTGACCTATGACTTTGTGAGTTGAAAGGAGACATTAAAGACTGGTATCAGACTTATGGGCTACTATCAGACTTGTGACTTTGTACTGGACTGGGCTAGGATGCTTTCTCAATATTCCATTCCTTTTGTATATAAACCATTCTCCTATCTCCAAAACTGAAGGAAAAAATTCAAACCTTGAGTTGCAAAATGAAGAAAGTCCTATGGGAAATATATTGAACAATGCAGAAAACATCAAAGAAGATAGAAGGGCAGGGAAAGCGGGACCAGACTTCAACCTGGTGCTCCAAGATGGAGCATACTGGCATGAAGCAGGGATCCATCAGAGAAGTCTGAGGGGCCAGCCCCAATCCCAACTATGTGGACAGCCCCTTCTCCCCCCAGAAGAATTCACTTCAGAGGACAGCACTGAAGCTGCAGCTCAGGGAGAGGGACATGTTTGGAACAGAGCACACAGGAGCAAATAAAGGGGGTGGGGAGAGAGCATGGAACACATCCTGACCCACCGAGCCTTGAGGATGATATCCCTGCTCAGAGAGTCAATGCAGAGAGAGACACTACAAGACATGACATCCCTCACTGACTCATAGCCCTACAGGGGACAACACTGGAGACACGGTGTGGGAATTGTGTCCAATCTGAGCCCACCACCCCGAGGCAAAACATCAAGGGTGTGTGTGCAACAGAACAGCAAGGGAAACAGAGCAACAAAGTCCCCAGGGAAAACCAAAAATAGACCTTGGGGCCAGGGTGTGGCACGCCATCAGACTCCACCAGAAAGCACTCCTAAAGATCAATAAACAGACCCTGGACTACTTACAGGGTTTTGTTGTTGCTGCTGCTGTTTTGCTTTCTTGTATTGCTTTGTTGTTTTCCGTCATTTTTTGTGCCTATTATTATCTCTGCAGGTCTAGCTAGATAAGATAGGTGGAATAAACATTCTAGAGGAGAAAACAATAGGACCAATAGTTCCCGGGGGACTTGGGAGAGAGGGAGGTGGGAAAAAGGAAGCAGGTGTTAATAACCCCAGGAGCAAGGGAACAGCAAGTTGTGGGAAACAGGAGGATTTTCCCCAGGTTATTTCCCCAAATATGTGCCAAACTTAAGCTGCTTGCAACATGTGGAATATGACTATGCACCTAGAGGTCAACCAAAGTAGGTCAGGATCTATTCTTCCTTAGGATTATTAGCTATCCATAGCAATCAGTGTGGCCTGTAGTAGGTCACCCCCTTCTGATAAGCATACCAATAGGGTACTTCCTTGTAGGAGACTAAGAGGTCAAACCCACCCAAGGATGACCAGTGTTAGGCTGTCACATTGAGTCTAAGGACTGCCTTGTCACATGTACACTCCTAGTCCCTCCCCTTGGGGTTACATGTACACCCCTAGCTCATCCCCTTCCTGTGATGGTACAACACTTTCCTGTGATGTATGTCCTTACCTCTAGTTAGGGACCTTGCATGATGCCAAAGGGAATATAAGACTGGGGCACTCTAAGGACCCTCTCTCTTGTGCCGTTCTCCCCCAAGGTCAGCGCCAAGGTCTCGACCCCTCTTCCCCCATTTCTCTATCTCTCCACGTGGGCCACCTGACTGGACTGAGGTGAGCATGCTACCATGATGTGAAATGCGTCTGACTTTTATGATTTCTTTTTCTCTCATGCTCTCTATAAATTTACCATAATAAATAATAATTGTGGCCATACAACTGCGCTTATTGAACCTGTGATATATGTATCAGAGGCTGGCTTCCTCTGATAAGCAAGGGATCCAAAATTGATGGCGAGGAGGGTGTAGGAAGCCCAGTAGGGCTTGATCAAGGTAATGTAACCAAGAGGAATTACTGAAACCCAAATGAAGGCTGAACATGATAGTGGGACAAGAGGAAAGTAAAAGGAAATAGAGGAAGAAACTAGGAGGCAAAGGGCATTTATAGAGGTCCAGATACAGGCATGCAAATATATTTATATATGAAAATGGAGGAATAGATCTATGTGCATATATTTATAGGTTTAGTATTAGAGTAGTAGATGGACTTTGGGCCTCTACTCAAGTATTCCCTCAAAGCAAGAACACTCTGTTCTATAACACTTTGTTCTATTAAACTGGCATTCCACCTTCCCAACATGATTGCTGAAGATAAAGCAAGTGCATAAGCAAATGTGATGAAGAAAGCTGATGGTGTCTGGATATTAAAAGATACAGCATCTGGGGTCTTAAAGGCTTGAAGATAAACAAGCATCCACCTAGGTAAGAAGCAACAAAGCCCACATGGAAGAAACACACCAGCCTGTGTGATAACAGGGTGTCGATAGGCATCAAAGAACAAAAAAAACATATCATTGTGAATGAAAGAGAGTGGAGAGTGCAGACCCAAAGCCCATCTGTAGGCAATTTGACATCCCCTTACAGAAGGGTCACAGGGAGGAGATGAGTCAGGCAGAGTGCAATATATCACCGATGAAACATACAACTTTCTTCTAGCTCTTTAATGCTCCTCCCCTCTCCCCGCACTAGCATGATCCAAATTCTACCTTACAAATTCTGCAAGACCAGAGCATGTATACTGGTACATATAGGAACCAAAAACACCGGGATTCAGGACAGATGATCCCCTCAGGACCAGTGGTGAGAGTGGCAATACTGGGAGGGTGGAAAGAAGGTAGAATAGAAAGGGAGAACTGATTACAAGAATCTGTATATAATTCCCTCCCTGGGGGATAGACAACAGAAAAGTGGGTGAAGGGAGACATGGACAGTGTAAGATGACAAAATAATAATAATTTATAAATTATCAAGGGTTCAGGAGGGAGGGATGAGGAAAATGAGGTGTTGAAACCAAGGGCTCAAATAGAAAGCAAATCTTTTGAGAATGATGATGGCAACAAATGTAGAAATGTGTTTGACACAATGGATGGATGGATGGATGGATGGATTGTGATAAGAGTTGTATGAGCCCCCAATGAAATTATTTTTGAAAAAAAAAAGAGGTGGAAAGAATACATGGAGTCAGTGTACTAAGAAATGTTGACATTCAACCACTCCAAGAGTAGCATATACTGAAGAGCCAATGGTACTGAAGGAGTAAGTTTAAGCTGCACTAAAGGCATTAGCTATAAAAAAAAAAACTCCAGGAGTTGATGGAGTACCCTAACTGATGCAGGGCTGGAATCATTAGTCTAAGGCAAGAAATTTGGAAGCCAGCTACCTAGCCAACTGACTGGAAGAGAGCCATAACTGTGCCCATTCCAAAAAAAAAGTGAACCAACAGAATGCAGAAAATATCAAATGGTATGAGTAATATCATGTGCAAGTAACATTTTACTGAAGATAATTCTAGGCCATTTGTGGCCATGCATGGACAAGGAGCTGGCAGCAATCTAAGCCAGAGTCCGAAGAAGACATAGAATGAGAGACATCTTTACTAAAGTCACATGACTCTTGGCTGGAAGCAGAGAATGCCAGAGAAATGTTGACTTGTGTTCTATTGATTTCTCAAAGATATTCTGTCTGGATCATAACTAAGGATAACATTGCAAGTCATGGGGACTACAGAAGAGATTACTGTGCTAATACAAACCCTATACACAGATGAAGAGGTAGCTGTTTGAACCGAACAAGGGGATGCTGTATGGTTTAAAATCAGGAAAGGTGTGTATCAGGATTGTATCCTCTCACTATTCTTATTCAATCCATCTATGAGCAAAGAACCTGAGAAGCTAGACTGCATGAAGAAGAGTGTGGCAATAGAATCGGAGGAAGGCTTATTAACAACCTGCGCTAAGCAGATGCCCTGACCTTACTTCCTGAAAGCCAACAGCACCTAGAGATGAAGATCAAAGATTGCAGCCTTCAGTGTGGGATGCAACTCAATGTAAAAGAAATAAAAATCCTCACAACTGGGCCGAGAGACAACCTCCTAACAGAGACAAGTTTGAACCAGTCAAGGGTTTCCTTATGCTAGATCAACTAGCAATGCATTGCACTCGCAAACTGGCTGTGCCTTAACTTTCAAGGCAACCAGAAGACGCCGAGGAAGGAGGCATCAATCATCATGGGGTGCTGTGGTCATTGGCAGTCAAGTCGGAGGCACTGACGCAGTGTGGGAATGTGAAAGCCATGGTCATTTGTAGAAAGTCAACAGTAACAACAGATTCTCAGAGGGACACTCACCTTCCCCCCAGATGACCCATGCCTTCGTCTGACGTACTTGGGGCCATGCTATCAGGAGACACCAGTCCCCAGAAGAGGACATCATGCTTGGTCAGTGACAAAGAGATGGATTGACACAGTGGCTGCATCAATGAGCTCACACATGGCAACCCTTGGGAGGAGGACGTGAGACTAAGCAGTGCTTCAATCTGTTGTATGTCACCATGAGTCGGGACTGTTGGTTTGATGGCACCTAACACATAATTCTCTCTTTTTTTGGATATTATTTTATCTTAAAATTTTTTTAATTGGGGGCTCATACAACTCTTATCACAATCCACCCATCACATCAAGCATATGTCTACATTTGCTGCCATCATGATTCTCAAGACATTTGCTTTCGACTTCAGCCCTTGACATCAGCTCTTCCTCTTTTCCCCTCCCTTCTCGCTCCCCCCTCCCTCATGAACCCTTGATAATTTATTATTATTTTGTCCTATCTTACACTGTCCATGTCTCCCTTCACCCACTTTTCTGTTGTTCACCTTTGTGAGTCCAGGTAAACTAGAGAAACAAACTCATAGACACGCAAATGGATATAAGGGTAAGGTTTATATATAAAAGGAATGGAACATGGAGAAAGTATCCCGATCCAGTCCAGTTCAAAGTCATAAGTCCGATATTAACCCATATGCCCAATACCAGTCCATAAAGTCTCCTTCTGACTCACGAAGTCACAGGTCAGTGGGTGCAGAATCCCGGTGCTAGCAGGGGTCTCCCCATGACTCCTCGCTTCCAGGGCTCAGGGTCCATCAACAGCATCCAGTGGTGACAGAGGCAACTCAGCGCTGGCAGGGCTCTCCACGTGGCTTCTCCAGCTTCAGAGGTATGGTGCCATCAGGGTAAGGCCATGTGGCTTCTCCTCCAACTTCTTTAGCTCCTCGGATTCTGCCATCTTGTCTTGTCCATAATTCATCATCTCTGAGACTAACTCTCAACAACTGGGGAGATAGCTTCCCATCTCCACAAGGGAAATATCACAAGATTTCCCAGAAGTCTCGGGAGAAAGCCATGCCCACATGGAGGTCTCACTTGCTACTCAATGGCTATCTCCAGATTAACAGGCTAGATTCCACCCCTACATCTCAATCATGAAATTAACATAAGCACATGACCACCACATCACACACACACACACACACACACACACACACGGAGGAGGTTATATGTAGTTCAGTTCCTCCTTTCTACCCCACCCTCCCGGCATAGCAACTCTCAGCACTGGTCCTGAAGGGATCATCTGTCCTGGATTCCCTGCAACATAATTCTTTATGTTAAGAAGCCCTGATGGTGCAATGGGACAGGCCCTGGGGCTGCTAACAGCAAGATCAGTGGTTCGATCCCACCAGATGCACCACAGGAAGAAGATGATGCTGTCTATGCCCATAATGCTGCACAGTCTTAGACACCCTACAGAGCAATTCTACTCTGCCCTGAAGGGTGGATACACGTGGGAATCAAGTTGACGGATTCAAGTGGGATTCTCGTGTCACCGAGCAGGTGCACTGTGGTTTAGGCCAGCTGCAGCTGTGGCTACTGTACCCTATCACCATCTTCTCCAGCTACCTCACGCTGGATATAGGGGTTGGACTGGGGGTTCCTGCATGCGGGATCCTGAGGCTTCTGCTCTGCTGCTGGGTTTTGCTAACTGAACAAGCCAAGACCCCAGAGCAAAGCAACAACAACAACAAAGACTCACTGCAATTAGTGGACCTCCACTCAAATACTTGATCAATGCAAGAACACTTTGCTTTAATAAATTGACATTCCACGATGCTCACCTTCCTGCTACACCTGAAAACAAATGTGCACATAAGTAAAAGTGGTGAAGAAAGCTGATGGTGCCTAGCTATCAAAAGATATGGTGTCTGGGGTCTTAAAGGTTTGGAAGTAAACAAATGGTCATGTAACTCAGAAGCAACAAAGTCCACATGGAAGAAGCACACCAGTCTGTGTGACTATGAGGTGTCAAAGAGATCAGGTATCAAACATCAAAGAACTAAAAATTATATCATTATAAATGAGAGGGAGTACAGATTGGGAACCCAAAGCCCATCTGTAGGTGAAGCGACATCCCCTTACAGAGGGGTTGCCAGGGAGGAGACAAGCCAATCAGGGTGCAGTGAAGTAATAATGAAATATGCAACCTCCCTCTAATTCTTGAATGCTTTCTCCTCCTCACTATCATGATCCCAATTCTACCTTACAAATCCGTCTGGACCAGAGGATGTATATTGGTATAGATAGGAACCAGAAACATGGGGAATCCAAGACAGATGATACCTTTAGGACCCGCGGTGAGAGGGGCAATCCCATGAGGGTAGAGGGGAGGTGGGGTAGAAGATGGAAACTAATTACAAGGATCTACATATGACATCCTCCCTGGGGTATGGACAACAGGGAACTGGGTGAAGGGAGATATTGAACAGTGTAGGACATGACAAAATGATAGCAATTTATAAATTGTCAAGGGCTTATTGGGGAGAGGGGCATTGGAAGGGAGGGGAAATATGAGGAGCTGATAACAGGGGCTTAAGTGGAAAGAAAATGTTTTGAGAATGATGATGACAACAAGTGTACAAGTGAGCTTTGCATACAATGGATGGATGGATAGATTGTGATGGGAGGTGTATGAGCCCCCAATAAAATGATATTTTTAAAAACTCACTGCAGTTGAGTCAATTCTGACTCCTTATGACCCTACTGGACAAAGTGGAACTGCCCCAGTGGATCTCCAAGATTACATTGGTTTACGGTAGTCTCCCACACACACACACGCACACGCACATACAGCATTGGAATCTAAGGGGAAACTCCCCATTGGGTAAGTGTTGTTGCTTCCCTGGGAGAGTTAAACAGGTTTATCTTGTACTTGAGGTTGTAATTATGATTTAGTGGAATGCCACTATGTAATGTCTTTTTCTTCATTTCACTTGAAACTGAGTGTGTGTCTATATTCCTAAGGGGAGCTAGAGAACTCATTAGTTGCTGTCTGGGAAGGACGCCACAGATTTAAAAAAAAAAAAAAAAGCTCTCCAGCTATACAAGGTATTATTATTAGGTACCTTCAATTTGTAAATCATCTTGAACAGGTTGCTTTGTTTTATTAATGTTTTGTGTGAGTGGGAAAATGATTGTTTCAAAACCCGTGTTCAGCCAGGACCAATCCACATGCCAGAGAAAACATGCAAGAAATGGAAGCAACTATTTCCCCTAGTTCTGATTTGTTCACGCCAAGTACAATTCAGTAGACACAAAGGGCACTTGCCGAGCTCTATGATGGCCGTGGTGTGGGGCTAGGAAATAACACCTGCTATCTGAGTACATCAGCTTCTTGGGGGTGTGGTCTCCATATCTAGAAGCCCCGGGAGTTGGACCAAATGAGCCCTTGGACTCCTTCCAGTGAGTGTTTCCTGCAAACCACCTGTTCACACACACCCCACTGTTTACAGAGCCCTCACAATGAGTGGGATATGGAAGCCAGTGCTCTCATACCTTGCTTGAGGTTGGTTTAAGCTGTATTGTCAAACTTGTTGCCACTAAGTCAGTTCCACTCCTAGTGATCCCTATGGGTCGTGGAGGAGAACTGGGTTCCCCAACAGTTTTCTTTATGCAATTAGGTTGGCAGCTCTTTTTCTCAGTTGCCCTCTTCGGCCCCTCTCACCATGGCATCAAATGGCTCCAGAACCTAGACAAAACTCCCATTCCTCCTCCTCCTACACTCTCCTTGCCCTTCTCTAGACACACAACCCAACCTCAAACTGGCTCGATAGCTCTCCTGGCTGAAAGAAAGTTATACTAATATCCTTCCCATTGTCCACTTTTTGTGGTCCCAGCCTCTTTCCCTATAACCTGGAGTAACAGCGGGAGCGACCTGAACACTGCCCAGCACATCTTATTCCTCGGGGGAGGAGGAGGGGAAGAGAGGTCAATGAGATCTTTCTTGTTGCTCGGCATCACCGAGTCCATGTCTGAGTCCATTGTTGCAGGCACTGTGTCCATCCATCTCCCGGATGGACCAAGCATGATGCCCCTTTCTAGGATCTGGTCTTTCCTGCAGGCTTGAGATGAAGTCTCACCATCTTGGCTTCTCAGGAACATGCTGGCTGCACTTCTTCTAAGAGAGAGGCATTCATGCTTCCAGCAGTCCACAATATTTTCAATATCCTTTGCCAACACTGTGATTCAAATGCATCACTTCTGTGGTCTTCCTTATTCATCGGGGGAGGAGCCAAGGCAGTGTGAACATGAACAGTGGGTACAATTTCAGGAACACTCTTCCTGGTTGTCCAGGCGCTGCTCCCTTCTGCTGCGTGAGCCTGTTGCTTTCTGACAGGGAGGCAGCTGCTCAGTCTTTGCCCATCAGTCCTCTCCCTTGCCTCTGCCCATCGATCCTAGCTGTCTTCTTATGAGACGTCCATTCTGAGGAGGGACAGGTTTGGTCTTAGCAGTTCCAAAGAGTGGGTGTGGATTGTAATTCTGCCTCTGAAGTAAAAAACTGAGAAGTAAAAAGAGGCACTAGTGGGTATACTCGGGACACCCATCAGTGAGAGATGCAGGGAGGGTTCTGAAGAAAATGGTTGACAGACATGGGACTGAGGGCTGATGACCCGAAGTCTTCTGTGAATTGTTCTGACCTCCAAACCCACATTACCACTGGTGGTGCTTTGGGCTTATGACCTAAAAAATATACCAAGAATCTGTCTCTCTTTGGTGAATGAATGAACAAGTTATGAATGTCTTTGTAGAGCTTCCTACCTCCCATGTCCTTCATATCTAGAAAAACGGCATTTTGGGGGGTGCATCACTTCCCTCTGGTGGTGGGAACAGGAGTCCCAGCCTTTGCTCCTGTGGACCCGCTGCTAGAATTGACCCTCCATCCCAGTGGACTGCAGTCCTGCGCACAACCACTACGCCACCGGGGCTCAGCCCCCAAAATAGCATTTTTCTTACCAGGATGAACGATTCTCACTTTGTTGATTCATAGGCTTTGCACAGAAAAAGACAACTTTCGCACAGGCTGAATGATTCCCCTGGCTTGTAAGTTAACACTCAAAATATTTTAAAGGAGAAATTTACAAGAAGCAAATACATACAAATATTGAAATAATCCTCATAGTGTGTGAGGCAAAAGCTATCTTTTCCAACTTCTTGAGGGCCTGGTGGTTTTTGGCACATGCTGTTGAGGGCTCAATGAAATATGTCACTGGGCACAGACATGTGCTTCTGAACAGGGTTGGACGAGAAGAGGGTCAACACTCCCCTTTGCAAGGCTCCTGCACTCTGCCTGTAGACCCAGGTGAAGAGAAAAGTCAGTGAATCCTCAGGGAGGTGGGGGGCGGGCGCCGATTTGGAACTGCAATTGCCATAATAAAGATGTATTTATCTCTCCCTTTGCATAAAAAAGACCTCTGTACAAATCAAAAATGCATTCCAAGAAAATGTGCTTTATAAAGATTTAAATTATTCAGTTTTGCATGCTGCATTTGGCCTCTGAGAGGGTCAGTGGGTCCTGACAAATTTTCATTGGCCTCTTTCCCCAGGTCTCACTATTAGACTCCTTCACCTATCAGAGTTACATGTACCTGCTCACAGAGCAGCTTGTAATTGCCTTCCACAATTTATGGCTTTTCTTTTATATTCCATTGCGAGCAGGTGAATTTCCAGAGCTCGTGAACCCAGCCAACAAAGATGCTCTTAAAAACCTTGACAATTGCTAGAAGCCTCGCCAAACCAAAGTAAACGATTGTGAAGAGGGTCTGACTGTTTATAGACACATCTGCATGTGAGACCCTCCCAATCCCCAGTTCCAGTTTATGGATAGGCATATTTTTCAACCCCCTACCCCCCAAAATTGTCTTCAGTGAATTGCCTAAAATACAGAGGATCATATGTTTGATGTTTCATATGTTAAGTTTAAGTATACCTGCATCCAAAGGACCCCTCATGGCATAAGGGGTCACCTGTTGGGCAGTTCAGCGCAAGGTCAGCTGTTCGAGACCACCAGCCACTCAGCAGGAGAAAGATGGGGTTTTCTAGTCCCATAAAAGAGTGAGAGTCTCAGAAACCCACAGGGACAGTTCTACCCTGTCCTCTAAGTGTTGCCATCAGTCACCATCAATGGGCTGGCAGTGAGTTCAGTTCTGGGGGATGTCTGCATCCAAAGCTCCTCATGAAAATGGAAGTGATTCAAAGAATTGCTAACTGACACTTTCCAGGAGTGTATTAGCCTTCTCTTGCCGCATCATGAAGTACTACAGAAGTAGAAGCTTCAAAGGACACCTCCTTATTAGCACCGAGTTCTGGAAGGCAGAAATCCAGGCAGACTCAATTGGGTTCTCTATGACTGATCTGGGCTCTGATGGAGGCTCAGGGTGGGCTCACCCAACAACCTCAGGTTGTTGGTTGAGCTGAGTTCTTGCGGCTGTTGGACTGATGTCCTTGCTGGCTATCAGCAAAGAGTCAACTTCGACTCCTAGATGTGGCTCTCCAGACCTTGCATGGACCATGTCTCTCTTCATAACTAGCAAGGGCTCACCCAACCCTTCTTTTGGTTGAATTCTCTCTAACTTCCTCTTCAGTCACTGGAGGGAGAAACCCCTCTGCTATTAAAGAGTCCCTAAGATTGGATTAGGCCCATCTAGATAATTTTCTTTGTGGGTTACTGAAAATTAACTGATGATGACCTAGTTACAGCATCTGGATCTCCATTGCAGTGTAACAGGACACATCATCCTTTTGTCCTATTCCCTGTCCCAGGGAGAAAGGCAGGAAATTGGGAGGGGCCTGTGCAGAGCAAAAGGAAAACCACACAGAGAGAAGCACTTAAAGATGGAGGAGCTGGGTTGAGCCCCAGTGGCGTAGTGGTTGTATGTTGGACTACAGCCCACTGGGTTGGCAGTTCAAACCCAGCGGCAGCTCTCCAGGAGCAAGTCTGGGCTTCCTACTCCCACCAGAGGGCAGTGATACCCCCCTCCAAAAAAAATGATGGAGGAGCTTTGATTATTCAAATTCAAAATGACCTGAGAGTGATCATGGATCATCGTGGGCCGCCTTCCCACCCAAATGCCTCCATTGCCTCACCAACTCTCATTACATCTCAGTGGAGTCCATGGAGCACGGAGTCTCCAGAATTCATCTGCACAAGGTGTCAGCGTCACCGTCTAGCTTTCAGCCTGCTGTCAGCCTAGGGCCAAGTCACACAGCCCCCACCAAAAGGCTATCCTAGCGACAATAGTGTGCATCGATTGAAAAGTGCCAGCAGGCCATCCTTAAGCCTCATCTCTAACAATCTGTCCTCTCCTTTCCTTAACAAGATGGGGCAGCTTTCTGCCCTGGCCCAAGAGGCAGTCATCTCTGTCTTTGATAGAGGATGCTTTGGGACTCAACATACCAGAAAAACTCAGCCTCATTTCATACACACCAGAATAAACAAGCCATACAGAGGACTGTAAGGGAAAAGTTAAGAACCTGGTGGGCTGAAGGCATGAAGGAGTTGGCTCCTTTTACCTGCAATTCACTCTGTGGTGGCTTTGTTCCTATGTTGATTTTGTGTCCTGGTCAGCTTCACTCAGGGAGGTGAACAACTGGGAATCTAACTCAACTTACTGCCATGGGGAGTCAGTGCCAACCCAAGGCCACCCTATTGGGCAGGGTAGAATGCCCCCTATGTCCCAGGCTGTCACTCTTTACTGGGGGAGAAAGTCTGGTCTTTCTCCCATGAAAGGCTGGTGGCTTTGGAAAGACTGACCCTGCAGTTAGCAGCGCAACTTGTAACCAGGACACCACCCACTGGGCTCCTTGTTTACACCTAGAAGGACAGAATAATCAGGTACGAAGCATAAACGAAAGGTTCCCAGCTTTAAGTTGATTGTTCTTTCCTACCCAGTGACCGTGGAAATAACCACTCTCTGATTACCAACCTGAGTCATTCTCTTTATTCTCAGAAAAGATGTATTCATCTTTGATTTACTGGATTAGCTTAGACTAGTCAGGGCTCCATCCTAGAATTAGAAGTGGAATCAATTCTCCAAACAGAACAGCTGCTGCACAGTGGGAGGAAAAATTAAATGGATGTTGAAGAGGCAATTAAAAAAATCAATGACCATGCACTAAATTCCAACTCTTGGTGACCCCAGATGTGTCAGAGTCCAGCTGAGCACCAAGGATGCTTTTCCAGAAGAAGATTACCAGACCTTTCTTCTGAGGCAGGTCTGAGGGGGTAGCCTCAAGCTGTCACCTTTTTAGTTATCAGCAGCTTGTGTTGTCAATTTGCTTCTAGCAACTTAAATGGCAACCCTGATTTGACCCCAGTTCATGCAGAGACTCAAGGAACAGTCAATAAGGTGACCAGACGTCCTGCTTTTTAACAATTTGTCCCACGTCCCGCAGCATTTTAAAATTATATAAATGTATTACAATACTACTTTTGCATTCTATGAACATTTGTTTTTTTAGGCATCACTGCCCTCGGGTGGTGGGAGTAGGAGGCCCAGCCTTTAGCTCCTGTGAGCTGGAATTGAACCTCCATCCCAGTGGGCCACAGTCCCAACCACTATGCCACCGGGGCTCAGCCCTGTATGAACATTTTTATTGCTCCATATAGACCAAATTTTTAATCAAGAACCCCCGCCTCCCCCCGGTCAATGGTATCCTGCTTAAAATCTGGTCACTTTATGAGCATAGTACCAAGTCAAAAGCCCCAAATCAAACTCGACCATCAAGTTCTTCTAACTCGTAGCGACCTTACAGGACAGAGCAGAACGCCCCTTGTGAGTGTCTGAGACAGTAATTCTTTACAGAAGTGGAAAAATTTCTCCACAGGGGCAGCTGGTGGTTTTGAACTGGTGACCTTACAGAGAGTTCCATTCCCTCCATCAGCCTTGGCCTTTTCTTGCTATAAACATTTGACATACAACGTAGGTGCTAAGTTCAAGCCATCAACCAGGTCTTAAGCCACCTCTACTGAGGACAGAGGGACCTGCATCAAAGCTGGGGGAGGCCTGGCGGAGGATGGAGGCACCTAGTGAGTAGGTTGTGGCTGACACCACCCAGCTACTTCCTAAGGGATTTTAAGGGTCCTTGACTATAGACAATGTTTTTCAATCCACCCTGATTTTTCACATGAAACTCCCGGGGGGGGGGGGGGGGTACAACTCTATTGTCCCTACCTGAATCCAAATTCTATCGCATTCCCCCAGAGAGATCCTTCTCCAGCCATTCCTCCTCCACCTCCGCCTTCCTCAATACAGGACTGGCTTCAAGGGCTTACCAGGGATGCATCCGCACAAGAGACCCACACGGAAGGGTCGTGCTCCTGGCTAAATGCTCTGCCATCCCCCTGGCGGTGCTGTGGACTCAGCATTGGGCCAAGAGCCACGACGCTGGTAGTTGG
>PVJH01014114.1:0-58018 GCA_004026705.1 Nesogale talazaci
GGGGGGGTAGGCATCACTGCCTCTGGTGGTCGTGGGCGCTACCCAGTGCTGCTCCTGAGAGCCGCCGCTGGATTTGAACCGCCAAGCCCGCAGGCCACAGTCCCACAGTCAACCACTTACACTACCAGGTCTCAGCCCCAAGAGTTGGCTAATTTTTTAAATTGGACTTTCTTATAGTTGGTTTTTGGTTTGTTTTTTATAATAGTTGGTTTTTAAAGCCCAGAACACATACATATTCAATTTTTTGGTACTTCATACAAGAAGCCTATTAAAAAAATTAAAAAACCAGTCAAAGAATGGGAGAAAATATCTGTAAAATACAAAAGAATATATTCTAATACAACGGTTATAAAGTGAAAAATGATTTGGATATTTCAACAAATAAGGCATACAGATAGCAATACTTGTGATCCACTCACTCCCATCAGGTCAATTAAAATTCACAGCAACTCAGTAAGGCAGCAGAAAACCCCTTCAGGGTTTCTGAGACTAAATCATAAAGTGAATAGCCCCATCTTACTCCCCTGGAGAGTTATATGGGTTTGAACCCTAGCAACCCAGTGTGTAACTCACAGTGTAACCAGGTATGGGGAAAAAGCTCCTGGCCAGAGTCAAGCAATTCCAACTCTTAGCAATGCTATGGGACAAAGTAGAACTGCCAACGCGGGTTTCAAGTGGCTTCTCTTTAGAGGAGTAGAAGTCCCATCTTTTTCCCTGATATTAGTCACTGCGGTAGCATAAATTAAAACTGCCCTAAGACCCACTAGATATCTACTCAAAAGCTGACACTATTGAATATTGGTGAGGTTGTGAAGCAACTGGAACGCTCATACTTAAATGTAATTTGAAATGGAAAAAGGAACACTTTGGACAATAGATTACCCAAACCAAATCAAACTCATGTTCATCAGGAAGACTTCAACTCAACAGCCCTAAGGTAAGGTTTCTGAGACTGCAGATCTTCATAGGAGCAGAGATCCTCTTCTTTCTTCCTTGCAGCAGCGGGGAGGTTTGAACTGACAGTCTTGCAGTAGTAGTCCAATGCTAACCCAACAATACTCCAGGGCTCCTTGGACAAACTAGCAGTTTCTTATATAATGAAACATGGTTACCATATATGATCCTATAATCATACCCATAGCTAGTTACACAGCAGAAATAACATGCTCACAAAAAGACCTTAGTAATTTACTCATAATCTCAAAATAAAGCTAGACACCATCTAAATGTCCACCATCAACACATATAACAATAGACAAAATTTTAGGGACTGAAATGAGCTAAGTTATCAAGATGCTAAGATGAAGAAGTGAAGAGCACTAGCCAACAAGGACAGAGTAGTAGCATCTATTACAAAAATCTAAATAAGTAGTTCTGTAATAATTTGTTTGCCCACATTATATATTGTTCATGACATATTTAGTTTAGCAACATAGCTTCTCATTTAATGACTTATTTGTGCTACTCAGATTACCTTTATATTTGTAACTAAGCCTCTTCTCCTCCCCTACCTGCTCCCCCCACCCGCTAAGCTCCCACCACACACTAGGGGGACAGGAACAAGTAGACATAATACCAAATTGGACACTAAAATTTATTCTGCTATTAATTCCAAATTCCCTTTTACAAAAGAACTCATTTCTTCAGAATTTTCATTATCAGTTCCTCCTTTCTTACCTTGCCTTTTTGATTATTTACTTGTCAGTAAAATAGAGTGAAAAAAAGAAAAAATACACAAAAATTTTGGAAGAAAACATTTACCAAAAACAGTAAGACCACAGCTTTAAGTTAGCCTTCATTATAGCACTTGAGAAAAAACAAAAGTTTAATGAATGGGAAATATGCTCTATAGAGGAACCTGAAGAAAACTAAAGGACCAAAACCAGACAACCAGCAAGACGATCTAAGGCGGAAGGATTAGATTAAAAATAAATGGTGGGCTGAGCCCCGGTGGTGTAATGGTTGTGCATGGGACTGCGGCCTACTGGGATGGAGGTTCAATTCCAGCCCCATGGAGCAAAGGCTGGGCCTCCTACTCCCACCACCTGAGGGCAGTGATGAACTCCCCCCCTAAAAAAACAAACAAATAAATAAATAAATAAATGGTAACCTCATTAGGAATTCTTTAAAGTGTTTTCCAAGATTAAGTACTTATTTGGGCTTTAACAAATGGATAAAAGCCATAATAAGAAACAGTCTGAGCCTTAGGCAACTAACAGTTTATTATTAAATGTATAATTACCTCTAAAATGAGATTATGGTTTGTAGTGAGAGCCTGAACTCGGTGGAAACCAGCAATCAAGGAAATAGGTAAGAAACCTTCTTCATCCATTTTTCTTCGAAGGAAGAAGTCTCGCTCCAAATTTTCTATACTGAAGTAATACTCACTAAAGAGCAGCAAGAAAAAGAAATAGGTTTCATGCATTTATTCAATTAGAAAGAAAACTACTGATGACTGTACCACCAACTGGTATTAAAATGTTTTGATTTGATTAGTAACATTATATAGATATCAAGGAATATATAGGCAATGCACAACACATCTTTTAAAATTTATCACTTTACTTTTATACAAGTACAAAAAGAAAAGTATACAAATTATTTCCCCAAAACACTGACCATAAATTTAATTTAGATTAGGTTTTATCTTAAAGTATAATTAGTCACCTAATTTTACTTTAAAATAGTTAAATTATTATTATCTTAATGAGCAATTAAAATTACCATAGTGCCAAATTCATTTGGCACTAACAAATCTCAACACATGTCAACAAGTTGACTTCCAACTTTTTCTCATCACTGAGAATACAGTAGGCAATAGTGACAGAGTATCAACATTGTTTTGTATTTCTCAACCCTCATAATCAACACAAATGTGTTGCAAATACTTCATGATCATGTGAATGTGCACATGCACATTTCCTATCTGAACGACTCAAGTTCTCCTCACTTTTCCTCCAAGGGTAAAACATCAAACACTAAAAGTGAACGGAATACACATAGCAAAGGAAGAACTCTCATTATCAACATTATGTGGTAGACAGAGAAAAAAACAGTACAGAAAAGCATAGACAATTTAGTCTAGTCTAATAAAGTATTCATCTTTCCAAAAAAAAAAGAACCACAAATAGGAAAATCAGTGATTAGCTAAACTTTGTTTATGATATAAACAAAGACAATATGAATACATTTATTAACCTTAGAAAATATCTGCTTAAATTACAGCTCCATGTTAACAGAAAGCAATAGAAAATGTTATTATCAAAAAGGTCAATATAAATTAAAAAGAATGCAGATATGTGGACTGAGCCCCGGTGGCGTAGTGGTTGTGTGTGCGGAACTACGGCCCACTGCGATGAAGGTTCAATTCCAGCTCCAAGGAGCAAAGGCTGGGCCTCCTACTCCCACCACCTGAGGGCAGTGATGCCCAAAAAAACAAAAAACAAAAAAAAAGTGCAGAAATGAAAAGAGCTAGAAATGGATGGCATCATTTACCATAAAGCCTAGAGTTCAATATCATAGAAAACAAGTGTTTTAAGATGAACAAGTTAAAATAAAATTTTAAGAAGATGAACAAGAAAAGCAGATATTTGGAGAATGATAACAGCAGCAGACATGAAGGTGCTATGCACAGTTATGTATTTATGTATTGTGAAAAATGATGTATGAGCCCCCAATAAAATTATTTTTAATTTTTAAAAAAATCAGGAGAAAAACATGAACAAGTCATAAAGTACACCAATTGCTATTTGTGGATATGAAAGATGGCTGTCATATATTTAGATCAAGTTGAACTGAAGAAATGCAGCAAGTTAAAATTGGTTTAGAGGCAACTTTCATTGGAGGGGGTTGTGAGTATGCTCAGACTCCTTAAAATATCCTATTTGTTTCTTAGCAATTTGATATTTATTTTCATTTAATTATCAAATTGCAAAGTTCCATTAAGTGCTCTTTTTCAAGAGAATTTTAACCGCCAAGCAACACAGTGCTGACATTTTACTGTCCCTAAAACACTGAAGGAAAAAAACCTATCTCTAAGAAAATGTATTTTGTGGGCTCCCAGACAGATGCCATTAGTAAAATCAGTCTTCTGGGTCCCATGGTGGGAAAACAAAGACAATGAACTTTCTGAATTTTGTTTTATCTTTTAAAATCCGTGTGTGTGTGTGTGTGTGTGTGTGTGTGATCACTGCCCTAGTGGGAAGCCCAGTCTTGCTCCTGGAGAGCTGCTGCAGGATTTGAACTGTCAACCCTGTGGGAGCAGTCCCGCACACAACCAGTAGGCCACCAGGGCTCAACCCTAAAATCCTTCTTACAGTGTCTGGCATGTAGTAGTGCACACAATAACTAACCCACTAGTTGCTGTCAAGTCAACTCTGACCTATGAGACCCCATGTGTATCAGGGAAGAACTGTACGTCATAGGATTTCCTTGGCTGTGACCTTCCAAAAGCAAATCACTAGCCCATTCTTCCTTAGGTAAGTTCAAAATAGAACAAATCTCTTTGCTTGCAACCAATTGTATAATCATTAAATTGCACCACTTGGGCTCTCGAGACATAATCCAAAAGTGGATTTAATTTCTGAATTTCCAGATATTAAAACATTTCACTAGGGGCTGAGCCCTAGTGGCATAGTGGTTGTGCGCGGGACTGCAGTCCACTGGTATGGAGGTTCAATTCCAGCTCCACAGGGGCAAAGGCTGGGACTCCTACTCCCACCACCCGGACAGTGATGCCCTTAAAAAAAAAAAAAAATTGACTGAGTCACAAGTTAAAATTATTCTTGGATGAAAACAGTGAAAGTAACTGTCTTTTTAATATAATACTTATTGTATGTAAAATCAACATCTAGATAAATTCATAAATCACTCTGCTACTGTATTCTAAGTTATTTTAACAACTTCTAATTGGATGTAAATATATTCTTACTGATTTCTAGCTGATTCCCCAGAATGTCAAGAATGTCAAGAATGTCAATGGGTTTCTATATATTTGAAAAACCTCAATACTATCAACTCAAAAGCATGACTCCTGAAAAGCCAGATCTTCACTAATTAAAGAATGATAATATTAAGAAGCCTACCTAAACCTGGTACTCTACTAACATTTACCAAAACCCCTAACACAGTAACAAAGAAAGAATCATGACCAATTGTGTCTGACATTACTGCTCAGTGTAGTACAGATCCTGCCTAGCAGCTCTGGCTTCTACACTGCATGATCAGAAATTTTGTCAATATTGAAGTAGCTCTGCTCCTCCCGCACCTGTCTATAAACACACTGGAAAGTTGATTATTCTGACATAAAGTTGCATGGCCACTGTCAGGTCTCAGAAGACTGGGGCAGCTACCAGGGGGGAAAATGCAAGAAGAGTGATTTGAAGTTGGTAGCCATATACCAGACACTTTCTACTTAGAAAAAAAAAGGCTCCTTCCTTCAATGTTTGCATCAATTGTAACAAAAGAAGAACAAAATGGACAAGTTGCTCCAAATTGTAGGCCAATTAAATCCATCATGAAGCCATCACAGTAAAGGACCCAGCTGATGCTGATGAAGAAATCACTTTCTGGTAAACAGACAGGCTCTTAAAATATGTTTGATGCCCTTTCAACCACGCCTAATTATCTTTCCTTCACCTTGATAAGATATAAAAAGGAAAATTCAAATTTCAGCCATCAGACAAATCACTTTGTGAGCATTTCTCACCACTATATAAATATGCAATGCATCCTAATCCATAGAAAATATATAGTAGAATTTCTAAAAGACAACCGAAGTAACTAATACTCTTCTGACTTCTACTTTAGTGGCCAGAAAGCAACTACCATGAGAACTAGAGTAAGAAATCTACAGTAAAATAGTACCCTCTCTTCTTTTATGTGTCTTTAAAAAAAAAAATCAAAAGACTTTTTTTAACCTGGACAACCAAGCCCTGAGGATGATATTCCTGTTCAGCAGAGTTAATGCACAGAAAGGGTCACAGGGCCAGCCCCACCATGAGATATATCGTCCCTGCCTCACTGACCCATAGGACTTCAAGGGACAACACTGGAGGCACAGTAGGGGAATTGTGCCTCATCTGATCCCACCATTCCAGGGTGAAACGTTAAGGGCACACAAAAAAGAAGCAAGGGGAGCAAAGCAATGAAGTCCCCAGGAAATGCCAGGGCATGGCACTCCACCAGACTCGATGGACCACTCCTAAAGGTCAACAAACAATCCATTGTATGTATGGACTGTGATAAGAGTTGTTGGAGCCCCCAATAAAGATTTAAAAAAAAAAAAGCTTTTTGAAACTGAAATGCCAATGAAGGTGGAACATGATGATGGGACAGGAGGGAGATGGAAGGAAATAGAGGAAAGAGCTAGAAGGCAAAGGGCACTTGCAGAGATCTAAACATAGGTATGTCCATACATAAATACAACTATCTAGTATAAGGTGGGAATAAATTTAAGAACATATCTATAGGCCAAATACTATGGTAGAAAGTGGACCTTGGGCCCTCACCCTGGTGCTCCCTCAATGCATGAACACTGTGTTCTATGAATCTGGTATTCCTTGAGGCTCATTGGCCCAACACTATCACTGAAGTATAATGAGTGCACAAGCAAATGTGGTTAAGAAAGCTGATGGTGCCCAGCCACCAAAGGATGTATCTTCTGGCATCTTAAAACCCTGAAGATAGACCATTTACTTGAGAAGAGACCACACCCATGCAGAAGAAGCACAACAGTCAGCGTGGCCACACAGTGGGTGAAAGGTCTAGGCAATAGACATCAAATAGGGGTAAAACACACATATCACTGTGTGCACACATCCCCAAGGTGCCCACTGAGGACATGTGGGAGCATGAGCAAGAGTGGTGAAGAAAGCTGATGGTGCCCAATTACCAAAAGATATAGCATCTGGGGTCTTAAAGGCTGGAGCATAAACAAGCAGCCATCTAGCTCAGGAGCAATAAAACCCACCATAAAAGAAGCTCACTTGTCTGTGCGATCAAGATGTGCTGAAACAATCTGGCATCAGGCATCAAAGAACAAAAATCAAAATCAATGTACCAATTGATTCCCAATATCGCTGAAGAAAAGTGGATACAGAGGCAAACAGAATGGAAGAAATGATGGTGCCCAGCTACCAAATGATTGAATATCTGGACTCTCAAAGACTCGAAGATAATCGAGTCACCATTCAGCGCAGAAACAGCAAAGCCCACATGGAAGAAGCATACCAGCATGTGTGATCAAGAGAGACCGAAGGGAGCAGGTATCGAGCATCAAAGAACAAGAATCACATCATTACAAATGAGGGGGAGAGCAGGATGGGGACCTAAGGCCCACTGGTGGGTAATTGGTCACCCCTTTATAGGGGAGCCATAGGGAGGAGACAGACCAGTGAAGGTGCAGCTGGGCAGTGATGATGCACACAAGTTTCCTCTAGTTCTTGAAGCCTTTCTCCCCACAACCATCATGGTCCCAACTCCACCTTACAAATCCAGATGGACTGGAGAAGGTACACTAGTAGAGAGGGGAGCTGGAGATATGGGGAAACCAAGATGGATGAGCCCCTTCAGCCCAGTGGTTGGATTGAAGCTACTGAAAGGGTAGAGAGAAGGTGGGATAGAGAGACAGAACCAACAGCAAGGATAGACACACAAGCTCCTATTTGAAGGTTGGGCATCAAAGGAGTGGGTTGGGGGAGAGGTTGGGCAGTGTAAGATATGACAGAACACTAATAATGTATAAAGTATTGAGGGTTGGTGGGGAGAAGAGAGCAGGGGAAGAGGGGAAGGGATGGAAAAGCCAATACTAGGGGCTCGAGGGAAAAGGCGGATGATTGGAGAACGATAATAGCAGCGGACATGTGAAGGTGCTTGGCACAGTATGTTTTCATGTACTGTGAAAAACTATATACGAGCCCCCAATAAAATGATTTTTTTAAAAAAAGCTTTTTAAAATCCCCTATCAGCACAGCAAGTTTGCAGGACAACATCCCTGCATAAGGCTACTAAGGTACAGAGAGGAATGTTGGGTCCACAACAGCTGAGACCTGATAGCCCCTCACTGGAGCACACTGCAAACAAAGGACAATCCGGTCTGAACCCTCTACTGTAGGGCAAACCAAGAAGGGAATGGATCAGCAACAAGAGCAAAGCAAAGCTACAAAGCCGGAGGAGCCCCTAAAATAGACTTGAGGCTAGGAGGGGCGGTTCCTGGAATACCTCCAGAAACAGTGGGGAGAGGTCATAAAGGTCAGCGACAGACCTGGAATTATCTATGCATTTTTCTGAGGGGGAGGGGAATTGCTAGTTTTTTTTCTTTACATATAAGTATTTTCTTTCTTCTGGGGGGGGTTATTCAGTTTCTTGTTTTATTTTTGTATTGTCTACATTATTGTTGGTTTGTCTACCTATATAAGATAGGCATGGGAAACAAGCCCAAGAAGAAAGCAACAGGACCAAAGGTTCTGGAGGGACTTTAGTTGGGGGGGGGGGGGGGGGGGGGGGGGGGGGGGGGCGGGGGGAGATAGGAGACAAGAGAAGAGAGGTGTGAGCAAACAATGCCTTAGACAAGGAAATAACCAGGGAATTAAAAGCAATAACAACTATGACATAGAGATCCTGGGGGTGTTGAAGCAAAAGCACTCTAGCTGAGAGGAATTACTAAGAGGCAGAAGAAGAGTGAGTATGATGGTGGAAAAGAAAGAAGGTAAAAGAAAACAGGAAAGATTAAGAAGTAAAGCTACAGATACAGGTACAAACAAGTGTGCACTCATGTAAATATATTAATTCATAAAAATAGATGCATTGGCATAGGTACATGTATCTATATAGCAATACATTGTGGTAAATAGACAGATTTTGGGTCTCAACTCTAGCCCTCCCTCAACACAAAAACACTTTGTTCTAACAAACTGGCATTCTGTGATGCTCACCCTCTGAGCACAAATGCTGAAGACAAAATGGGTACATAAGCAAATAAGAAGAAAGCAGATCATGTCCAGCTATCAAAAGATACAGCATCTGGTGTCTTAAAGCTTAAAGTTAAACAAATGGCCATCTAACAGAAGAGCCAGAAGCCCACCTGGAAGAAGTCTCATCGGTACCTGGTAACAGACATCAGGAGACCCAAAGCAAACAAAAAGCCAGTTTATTGATACTGAGGGGTAGGAGCAGAGACCCCCAAACCCATCTCTAGATAAGGGTGACAAGGAAGGGATGACTCAACCAGGGTGCAGTATAGCACAATGAAACACCCAATATTCTTCTGGTACTTGGAGGCTTCTTCACCCCCTACTATCATGACCCCTGTAACTCCCTTTCACTGCCGGCTAGACTGGAACATGTACACAGGTACAGAGAGGAACTCATGAAACATGAAACGTGACAGGAACAGGAATGGGAGTAGCAAAACTAGGAGGGCAGGAGGAAGGTGGTACAGATCGAAACACAGAAACACACACAAGGGGACCAACCATGAGGGAAGAGAGATAGCAGTCAATGTAAGATATGAAAATTATATCTAAAATAATAATCATTTATCAATTAGTCACAAGATTGGGAGAGAAGGGGTGAAGGGAAAAGGAGCTGAAGAGCTGATACCAAGGGCTCACACAGAAAGTGAATGTTTAGAAAATGATGGCAATACATGTACAAATATGCTTGATACAACTGATGTGTGATTGATTATAAGAGCGATAATAGCCTACAATAAAATTATCTTTAAAAAATAACATTTTTTAAAACACATCAAATTCAAAAATCAACTTCTAAAAACAAAGTGAAAAAAGTGAAAATGTCTGAGTATTTTGTTTTTTTGCCTATCAGCATTTTTGTGACTTATGTTTAATTAAAAAAAAAAACCCTCACTGCCACGAAGTCAATTCTGCCTCATAATAGACCATTATAGGCAGAGTAGATTGCCCTGGTGGGTTCCCAAGATCACAAATCTTTTTCCTTTGCTTGTTTTTTAGCGTTCCACAGGGCACTTAGTGGGTATGCCTGGACTGAGGGAAGGACTGTGCCTACAAAGTGGTGTTGAACCAGTTGCTGGTGAAGCCTGGCTTCTGCTGGTGCAGCTGACCCGGTGTGGCAGTGGGAACTGCCTCTGGGAGTGGTCACCTTCATGCGGAGAGGGGGCAGGGACTGCGGAGCGACCATATCTCCCTAACACTGAGTTTGAGTGATGGCACCTCCGTGTTAGGGTCCCAGTAGTTGTAGGCTAAGTTCTTCCAAAAGCCAAAGTTCTTCCCCTGCAGAGGGCACTTTTCCAACAGCTCCCCACAATACACAACCCCCACCCCCACCCCCCAAAAGATTTCATCTTCTTCATCTGGGACAGTCCTAGAAGCAGGACTAGGGAACACTGTGGTTAGGAAGAAGATACACATATGGTAGAGGCAGTATTTAGCACTGGGGACCAGGGGGGATGGGGCGGGGAACAGACATCAGCCCACCACTTTATACTCATGAAGCATGCCCAAGGCCTTCACATGGGTCCCTCGGCATGGTCTCAACATGCAAAAGTAAGTAGCTATCCTAGCACAATCGCCCCAAAGATGTAAAATCTTTAAGAAAACACCTAGTAGATTCTAGTTGCTAAACTTATATAATCAGCAGCCCAATAACATAACTCATGCTACCAGGGCTCCTTTACAAATCTCAATAGAAACATGTATAAATAAACCAGGGATGTTCAAAATATGCATAGAAAAATAGAATGAAAAGATAATGGGAGTGAGATACTTCCAACAAAATGGCAAAGTCAGAATATATGTTATAGTCCTTCTACAACTAAGAGATGAAAGAACTAATGAAAGAAACTGATTGTAATCCCAAAACTCTGAACTCCAAGGAAAAGAGAAGTAGACTAAATGTCTACTAGAAGAAGCTGAACAAAAGTAGTAGGAGAGGAGATGGTGGGGAAAACTGTCAGCTAGTCTGATCAGCTAAGCAAACCATCTTGGAAATGTAACATTCCATCCAGGCAGCACATTGACGCATGACTTTCTATAAGGTGGGGGGGTGGGGCGGGGGTGGTGATGCAGCTCCTCCACTGTTTTCCACACCCTCCTCATGGTGAACGCATGGCCAAACCACACTCTCAACCACCCAGAAGCTGGTGATGCAACACACACACATACACACACCATCCCCACACCTCATGGATGAAAGTCAGGTGCACCATTTGTGCATCTGGAGACCCCTGAAGTGAGAGAAAATGTGAACAGAACTCAAAATCTTAAGAAATTGGTTTTTCTGGTTAGACTAGCAGGCTCCCCCTTTCAGGTCTGGAACTGAAATCATCCCAGTCGGGCAGCCGTTACCCAGAGACAGGGGGCTTGAAAAGGGGTGGGGAATGGAAACAGAACAAGCAGAAGATGAGTTAAGTGATGTTACATTGAAGGGATTGAAATGCATGAGTTAAAACAAAATGCCTGAGTTATTTAATGTAAAACTGGTGATATTCTCTGTAAACCTTCATCCAACTCACAAGTTATTAAGTAATGGAATTTTTAAATGAACTTTTGGGAGCCCTTCATATATACTGAAGTCTAATATTCTTATATTGACTCTTCATATTATGTCCTGACATTTTAACAAATGCCCATCAAACAGAGAAATGCTCTTCAAGAACGTATGTAAATACTATTACTAGGATATTTCCTAGGGGAAAAAAAATATTACAAAAATAGAAAATAATAACAATATACCATAAACATTCCCTTAATTTTTACTAAGTAGCTGAAAAATTGCATAACATGGTTTTCCTATCAGTGACATAAAGATTGATATTGCAAAACTTTCCAGAATCTCATCCGTATATCTGATATCAACTTACATTTGGCGCTTAATATACTCTTTAAGCAATGCTTCTTCTACGGGATATACCTGCACACCTGTACCATCATCATAGTAATACATCATACTGGTATTAAGTTCTGTTTGAAATGGTTGCTCTGTCCTTTCACCATGTTCTCGATAACCATATGAATAATCGAAATTCACTTGATGTGGAAAAAGAGAAAAAAGGTGGTCAAAGACGAAACAGTAAATAAGGAAGAAACAGTTACTACAGATAAAGCAAAATGCTTAGTGACATACTTCAAGGGGTAACAAATGCAAAACCATCTCTAGCATCAAACAAAAAAAATCAGTCAAAATAATATAACAAAACCAAAAATCTTGACATACAGCGAGGATTTCCTCGGCCTCGGCCTCTTCCACGTCCTCTTCCACGTCCTCTTCCCCTAAAGGAACCTCGGATATTTCCACCCTCACTTCTCACACTGGACACTTCATCTTGATCATCTCTTTTTTCTCTATCTCGCCTCCAACCTTTTTAAAATGAAAAATATTTTATACATTCTAATTTTTAATTATACATGGCACAATTATCCTTATGAAAATATGGTAACCACCGACTTTTCAATTTGAAAGTAGTTGATAACAATATAATCTTGAAAGACATGGGAATTGGTCAAAAGATCAGTGGCATAAAAAAGAGGTCACATATTCTTGACACATAGACACAACAATAACAAGTAAAGTAACAGACTAAAAGAAAAACCTTAGCCTGTTAGCAATTTTACTTTTGAAAATTCAAGATATAAATCCCAAGACGTTTTCAATACATAGCATACCTAGGTAGTTTTACAAACTATTTATTTTTATTTTTTTTAACAAACTATTTAAGGAAAGGATGTTTCCATTTGAGAACTTCCTTTTAAGAAATGACTTTCATAGAGGAAGCATAAACTGACAAGTAGGATATACTAAAGCTAAAACACCTGTGTACATCAAAAGACTTTGCCAAGAGAGCAATAAAAGAGCCAACAGATGGGGAAATATCTTTAGCAATGACACATCAGATAAAGGCCTTATTACAAAAATCTACAATACTCTGCAAGTCTACGATAAGGAAAAAAAATAGCCCCTCGAGAAGGTGGGCAAAGGACCTGCACAGAAGTCTCACAAGGGTGGAAATCCAAATGGTCAACAAATAATCTGAGAAAATGTTTCTGATCATTAGCCATAAGGAAATGCAAATTAAAACAACTATGAGATACCACTAACATCCTCAATGATAGTCCAATTGAAAAAAGCAGAAAACAAGTGTTGGAAAGGATGTGGTGATAGGAACACTTATTCACTGATGGTGACCTGTAGGTAAATGCAGCAATTACCCAGAAGAAGTAGGAAACAGACCAGGGCCAGACATTGGCACTTCAATGTTCATCATGGTGCAATTCACAATCTAAAAGAGTTGGAAACAACCTAAATTTCCAACAAGAGATGGATTAAAAAAATTCTGGTACATAACATACAATGAAGTGTTACACATCTCTAAAAAGCGGTGACAAATACATGAAGCATATCTTATGACTTCACAAGAAAGGGACCAGACCTCAACCTGGTACACCAAGCCTTAAGGGCAACATACCAAAATGAAACAGAGAACTAACATTGGTTTGCAGGGTCAGCTCCAATCCCAGCTGTTGACCCCATCCCCAGAAGAATGCACTACAGAGACCAGAACAAAAGATAGGGCCCGGAGAGTGGGGTGGGTCTGCCCAGACCACAAGGGAGCAGACTAGGAGGTAAAGAAAGAGGGAGAAAAGGAGGGAGGGGCAGAGAATGGGAGAACACGCATCCTAGTACACCAAGGTACAAGGATGACACTCCTGCTCCGAGAAGCCACAGGGCCAGCACGACCACTTCCCTCACTGACCCACAATGCTGCAAGGGACCGCACTGGAGACACAGTGCAGGAATTGTGCCTGGTCTTGACACCCCACAGGGGGGCTTAACACAAGGGAGCAAAGCAACTCAGAGGGCAGGGCTTGGCACCTCATCAGACTCAAATCAAAAAATACAAAGAGTCAACAGACAGACCTGGAACTATTTATAGGCCCTTCTCTCTTTTTTTCTTATCTATATAAAATAGGTAATATAATACCAAGGAGAAAAAAATGGAACCCAAGGTTGAGGGGTGGAGACAGACAGGAAAAAAGGGGGAGGTGGAAGAGAGGGAATGGGGAGCCAACAAACCCAGGGACAAGTAAACAAGGTGGGTGTAGAACACCTGGCAGGGGTTGATCAAGTACAAGGGTTGTTGAGAGGAATTACTGAGATCCAAATGAATGAAAGTCAAACATGATAGTGGCACAAAAGTAAAAGGAAGTAGATGAAAAAACTCAGAGGCAAGACTATATAGAGGTATAAATATAGGCATGTATATATGTAAATATATTAATATATGATTGATAGGTATATAGGTCTACATAAACATGTTTGTATGTTAAGGATCAAGGTAGCAGATATAGAGCCACTACTCAAGTCCTCTTTCAACAAAAGAACCTTCCATTCCAATAACCTGTTATTCTGTGATGTTCACCTTCCACGAGATCACTGAAGACAAAATGTGTACGTAAGCAAATGTGATAAAGAAGCTGATAGTGTCCGGCTATTACAAGATATAGCATCTGGGGTCTTAAAGGTTTGAAGCTAAACAAGCAGCCACCTGGTAAGGAAGCAACAAAACCCACATGTAAGAAAACATCAGCCTGTGTGATAGTGAAGTGTTGCTAGCATCAGATATCAGAAGACCTAAAGCAATCATATCAATTAGGGAGTTGGAGGCCTAAAGTCCATCTTTGGACAATTGGACATCCCTTCACAGGAGGAATCACAAGAAAAAGGCAGGCTAGCAAGGGTGCATTGTAACACCAATGAAGTACACAACATTCTTCTAATTCTTTAGTTCCCTCCCCATCCCACCCCCATCATAACCCCAGGTCTACCTTACATATCCAGCTGACCAGACCATCCATGTACACTGGTACAGAGTCCTCAACACACAGAATCCAGAACAGATAAACTCCCAAAGAATAATAATGGGTGTAAAGATACCATGAGGGTAGAGAGAAGGTGGGAGAGAAGAGGGAGAAAGGGGGAACCAATTGCAGTGAGCAACATATAACCCATGAGGGGGACAAACATCAGAAATGTGGGTGAATGGAGAAAAGCAGATGGTATAAGATATGAAAATAACAATTTATAATTTATTCAAGGGTGGGAAGGTGGGGGAAGAAAGGAAAACAGAGCAGCTGATACTAAGGGCTCAAGTAGAAAAAAATATTTTGAAAATGATAATGGCAACATATGGAAAAATGCACTTGATATAATTAATGTATGGACTGTTTTCAGGGGGGAAAGAGCTTTCAGGGGGGAAAGAGGAGCTTATACCAAGGGATCAAATAGAAAACATTTGGAAATGAAACTGGCAACATGTGTACAAATATGCTTGATACAAATGACGTATTGAGTGATATGAGCTGTTAGCGCCCCCAATTAAATTATTGGGAAAAAATTGAAATAAAAATAGCAAGTAAAATATAATATCAAAAAAATTTTTAAAAGAGCTGTAAAAGCCCCCAATAAAATGAATTATATATATATATATATATATATATGAACACAAACTAGGAGACAATTCCTGTAGCATAGTAAAAAAACAAGGACTCATATTTCTCACTAATGCACATCACAAGTCTCTTAGTCTATGTACAGATCTTAGGAAACCACACTGAAGTGCTGCTATTCTGGAATTCCCATTCTTCTCAATGTCAGCCATAACTTGTTATCATCTATAGTCAAATCCCTTTGCATAGTCAATGAAACACATGTCACCATCTTTCTGCTATTCTCTTCTTTCAGAGACATAACTGACACATCAACAATAATATACTCTATTCCACATTCTCTTTTAAATCCAACTTGAATTTCTGGCAGCAACATGTTGATATACTGCTTGTAAATGATTTCTAAACATCTTCAGCAAAATCTTCTCTCATGTAATAATAATTTGACAATTTGATTATTTCGTTGGATAACCCTTCTTTGACATGGCCACAACTCTGGACCTCTTCCAGTTGGTTGGCCAATGGCTGTCTTCTAAATTTCTGGGCATAAAGTACTGAACACCTAGCCCAGTATATATCAGTTTGTTAAAACATTTCAACTGGTACTTTGCAAATTCCTGAAGCCTTATCACCCATCATGTCAGTGCAGCTTGGACTTCATTAATACCATCAGTTATGACATGCTACCTCTTAAAATGAGTGCCAACTCCTCATTATATTATACTGTGTACTCCTTCCATCTTTTAAAATCTTTTTTTAATGCTTCCTGCACAGTATTTTGTAATATATATATATATATATATATACACACACACACATATATATTCCATGAAATCCTTAAATATTGCAACTTGAGCTTTAAATTTTGTCTTCAGTCCTTTCAACTTGAGAGGTGCTTGGTGTGTTCCTTCCTTTCAGTTTCTAGCTCCAGATCTTTGACTTCTCAAGCTGCCCTCTGGCATCTTCTATTCAGCTTTCACTTCATCATTTCTTCAATTTGCTTTAGCTACTCCTTAATCAAGAGCAAATTTTAGAGTTTCTCCATATACATTTTGGCTTTGCTCTCTTTAGTTTTTAATGATCTTTGTTTCCTGTATGTATCATGGTCTTAATGGCATCCCACAACTCTCAGATCTTCTGCCACTATCGTTAAAACCCTGTGTTCTGTCACTTAAACAGCAATCTCGACTTTTATATCATTGCATTGTTTATAGCGGCTACACAGAACTCACAGACAATATCGAACCATGATTAACAGATTTTTGAAGGAAGTTAACATGTTACAAGTGACAAATGTTCAGGATAAATTGTACATCAGGCTGTGTTACAAAGTTCTTTAAGGGTTGCTAACAAAGGCCCAAAGGGCAAGCCACTCCTTTGTTAAGTCTTAGCTCAAATGTAGTCAGCTCAAGCTCCCGGGGTGAGTGAACCCAGCTCTCTGAATTAAGTGGCCAAAGAAACTTAAATCTAATATAATACAAACTAAAGGCTCTCAGAATTCCATTTCTAAGGGTCAACAACCGCATATTCCCCAATAAAGCTACTCCAAAACGTAGCTTTACTTGCTCGGTGAGCTAGGAATTCGCCACCTTGTTTCATACTTCGGCTTCTGGGTCTGCTGCTTCTGCTCTGAAGTCATGGTTATGGTTTGGGTCCAGGAAGTTCACTGCACAGGAACCTCAATGTCCAGAGAATGAGTACCACTAAACGGCATACTCACCAAGATAGCATTCCAATGAAGTCTGTTCACAATTGCTCAGACAGGTGAATCCTATCCACATCTACCCCCCACTTCTTATCCAGACCTACGCACGAAAAGGTCATATGGAGGGACTCAGAAATTTGGGGTAAAAGAACCATTAAATAACTTTGTGTCTCTGTACATGCTTCACATCTGTTCTTGAGACAGTCTCTATATTCATGTGAAAGCTATTCACAAAGTCCTATTTTGGCTCTCATGGAAATCAAAGTCCTGTTTTCATTTTTTTCACCTTCAACTTGCACATGAGCAATTCATGATCTGTTGCACAATCAGCCCCTGCGCTACAGTCTGATCCTAGTCTTGCTCTTACTGATACTGATTGTCCCACAGATAGTCAAATTCCTGTGTATTCCGACCAATGGTGCCCATGTGTATAGTTGCCTGTTTATGCTGGTGGTCTGGAAAAGTCCTATCATGTAACCTGTACATGCAAACTCTAACACCAACATCATTATTTTCCAGCTAGTGATCCTCCTTTGTTTCCAACTTTCACAATTCAATCACCAATAACTATCAATGCATCCTGATTGCATTTTTAATCAACTGTGGGCTGCAGACGTTTTGAAAAATCTTATTTCCTCATTTTTGGTGCTATTGGTACATAAACTAGAATAATCATATTAGCACGTCTTCCTTTCTGATATGCAGATATCATTCTATCATTGACAGTCAGGATAGATCTTAAAATATTCTTGAAATGAGTCATGTCCCATCAGTAACTGAAGGTCCTAAAAACTTTGTTCCAACCACTTAATTAAAATCAATTCTACTTTGAGGAGTCAGCTATTCTCCACCCCTATTTTGCATGCCTTCAACCTGAAGGAATCACCTTGTGGCACTATTATCTGGCAATTTTCTGCTACTATTCCTAAGATTTTCAGTGAGTATATTAAATAATTTTTATATGACTCTACTGATTTTTAAGACCCAAACTATTAAATTTTATGTGCCCCAAAAAACTGTTTTAAGGTAACTAAACAGGTGAAAGATTTTCAGTGGCTAATTTCCCACAAGTCGATCATCTCTTTGATCTTCTTGAAGTCTGGAAGCATTGCTGAAACCTGTCCCTGTGGGTCAGCCTGTCTTCTGATTTTGAAATACTAGTAGCACAACTTCCAGCATCACTGCAACACACAAGTCATCACAGTACGTCAAACTGCCCAACTTCCACCAATAGGTGAAATGGACTAGAGGCATGCACATTTACTCCATCAGGAGTTGGGTGGCATAGCAGCATCAGGGGTTCAAATCTGCCTGCTGCTTCTACAGAGATAGATGTGGCAATCTGCTTTCTTAAAGAATACAACCTTAGAAACCACACTATTGGGAAGTTCAACTTTCTCATAAGGTTGTTCTAAAATGAAATCCACTTGAGGGCAGAGAAGAATATTTAAGAAAATATTGGAGAATATTCAACAGGCCACGTATCTGGAAATAAAATAAACTATTAATACACGCAGCAATATGGATTAGTGTGAAAATATGTTTAGGAAAAAGATAAATTCTGCATGGAGTATATCGTTTCATTAAGTGAAATTCTATAAAAGTCCAATCTAACCTATGGTGACAGAAAGCAGTGGATGAAAGTAAAGATAGTAATATGGATGCATTTTAATATATGAGCAAGTCTCATTATTAAAGTTTTGTATTGTTTTTTAAGTATATAAGAAGTTTCAGAAACTACCCAAAAGCAACACCCGGTATCAAATCTGGGACAATCTGAGCAACAAATGAAATTAACAAGTGACTTTATGTTAGTGCTGAGAAAACAATTCAGAAAAGGAGGATGAGAAAGGATAAGCAACTTGTTGTGAACATTCTCAACAAAAATAAAAATAAATTTAAAAAATAACAAAGTTGTGGGGATTACAGTAAAGATCACAAAACAAAGTGTGTATGAATTGTTGAAGGGAAACATTTACATTTTCTCTGTAAACTTTAACACAAAATCACAATAAAGTTTATTTTTAAAGTTAGAATAATAAGCTCTTAAAAATGTAACTTACTTCTTGTATCATTTCGTCTATTGTTATGTGCTGTTTTATTTGTTTCAGGTTGGCATCTTGAGCTGTTCCGGGATCCCGGTCTTTCTTGAAAATCTGGTCTTACATCATCTAAGTGGAGTGGTACCCACTTGTGCTTATTAGCTTGAAGACAATCAATAAAATATTTTGAATGACAATGCATTCATTATAATGGTGCACTTTTTAAAGCACTCCAAATTTTTATTTTAAAATTTTTCAATTTAAAACTGAATGTACATTTGCCTTTCAACAAGCTAGTTATAGAGAACACAATGAGAATCTATTTTCTTCTCATATAACTCTTTATTTTTTTTTATTTTGTGGGCATCACTGCCTCTGGTGGTCATGGGCACTACCCAGTGCCACTCCTGAGAGCCACCGCTGGTTTTGATCCACCAAGCCTGACGGCTGCAGTTCCACACTCAACCACTTACGCCACCGGGGCTCAGCCCCCTCGTATAACTCTTTAATAAATTTATTTGTGCAAACAATGTCTTAAGTATCAAGTGAAGTCAGCCATGGAGATATTACTGTATTTCTTCGGCTTAAATGAAATGCTCATTGATCTATGGAAGCATAACCTGTTCCAAAACAGTATAAAGACATACTATTCCTTTGTACTATTTGATTTTGGGGCTAATAAAGATATTCTGAGTAGATAGGTTCACAAATCAAAATTTTAACTTCAGATCAATGTCTGAAGTGCTCATTTACATAGCATCATTACTCAAGATTGAAGTATCTTAAAATACTACACAAGTAAGTATACAAGTCACATAACTAACTATTTGACAACTGTATAATTATTTCACATTTTCCTACTTCAATACAAAAGATACAAGCAACTTAATTTTTCTTGCTAACTAAATGATAATACAACTGTTAGACTACAGTGAAATTCTTTTTTTTGTTTGTTTTTTGTTTTTTGGGGGGGGCATCACTGCCCTCAGGTGGTGGGAGTAGGAGGCCCAGCCTTTGCTCCGTGGAGCTGGAATCGAACCTCCATCCCAGTGGGCCGCAGTCCCGCGCACAACCACTACGCCACCGGGGCTCAGTCCACTACAGTGAAATTCTAAAAAGACTACCTACTCATGAATTGACAGTCAAAGTTTCAAAACTGTTCAGTCTTCTGCCCAATCTATATTCTCTAGCAAGACAAGAAGATTCATGAGCAAAGGAAGAACTACAAAGGTAAGTAAGGGAAAAGGAATGTTAGTGTGCAACTACAGCACTAAATTTCTATAAATCCTGTAAACTACAGATCAGACGAGGAATAGCCATATAGGAATTTTTAAAACTTTTAAAAGTTTAATCAATGACTGCCCTCGGGGCCAGAAAAAAAAAAGTTTAATCAATGAAATGCCATGGCATACAGAAGTAATTCTTTTGGCAAGTAAGCTCTAGCAGAGTCAATTCCTAACATGATTACATGAATTAATCTACCACAAGACAGCTGGTCTTCTAGTGCTGGAAGACCACTTTTAACAGAAGCAACAGGCAAGGAGAGCAAATTTTAAAACAAGGTGACAAGTTAGTCTGTGAAGTCACAGTTAAACATCTACTTAGGTAACTAGGAAGTAAGAAAGAAAAGTGATTAATAATTAGGGATTTGACTAAGCCCCGGTGGCATAAGTGGTTGAGTGCGGGACTGTGGCCTGCGGGCTTGGCGGTTTAAATCCAGTGGCAGCTCTCAGGAGCAGCGCTGGGTAGCTCCCACAACCACCAGAGAGCAGTGATGTCCCCCCAAAAAAAGAATTAGGGATTCATGTTCTAACCGCCAATTAGCTGTCTTTTGACTTACTATTTGGAGCAATTAGCCTTAGCCCATTGCATCAAATAAGCCTAATGCTAACCCTACAACTAAGAACTATTCATTTTTAAAAATCTATTCAAGTAATGAATTCAAAATAAGGTATGTTATTATTTTCATTAATAAAGAACTTGACAATTTGGCAACTACCATCCTCTCTCCATGCGTGATCACTTCAATGTTTCAAAGGATTCCCATGGCACTAAAAATTCAAATTCTAAAGTAGAAAAACCATGAATAATGCACACTTATCCAACTTCATCTCCTGCCTACTTCCCAAAGCTCACCATTCTGCAAACACTGCTTTCTGAGTTTTTAAAACCTACACAGTGAGCACACTTTTGCCTAAGCTCAGACACTGCTTGAAAATATACTTTTATAAAAACAGATAAATCATAATCCATCACTAAATACATGGACACATGAAAGGTCAAGAAAACAAGATGTACAAATGCTTTATATGCTGGTTTTTTCTTCCTTCTCGCCTTCCTTCATTTTCTTACCCCAGAGTGGTAATTTAAGGAGAGGAATGCTATTAGAAAAAGTAAAACTAGGGCTGAGCCCCGGTGGCATAGTGGTTGTGCACGGGACTGCAGCCCACTGGGTTGGAGGTTCAATTCCAGCAGTGGGGCTGGGCCTCCTACTCCCACCACCTGGGAGCAGTGATGCCCAAAACCAAAAAACAAAAAACCAAAAAAAAAAAGAAAAAGTAAAACTGACTAAAATTGCTCATTTTTCATTCTCAACACTTCCAGAAAAGACAGCAGGTCCAATGCAGACTTAATACAGTCGCAACTCATTGTACTGCACTTTGCTTTGCTGCATTTCATAGATACTATATTTTTACAAATTGAATGTCTTAGGCAGCCCTGCCTTGAGTAAGTCTATTGGTTGTGTTCACTTCATGTCTCTGCATCCCATTTTGTTAATTCTCAAAATACTTCAAATATTTTCATATGCTCCTGCATATTTCATAGGTGATAATATAGCACAGACACAACTTTTTTTTTTTTTTGGGGGGGGGAGGCCAATCACTGCTCTCTGGAGTAGGAGGCCCAGCTCCACTGCTGGAATTGAACCTCCGTCCCAGTGGGCCGCAGTCCCGTGCACAACCACTACGCCACCGGGGCTCAGCCCGACACAACTTTTTTTTTGTTTTTTGTTTTTTGTTTTTTGGGGGAGGGGCATCACTGCTCTCCGGCGGTGGGAGTAGGAAGCCCAGCCCCACTGCTGGAATTGAACCTCCGTCCCAGTGGGCCGCACGCAGTCCGCGCACAACCACTATGCCACCGGAGCTCAGCCCCCGACACAACTTTTATATGTACGAGAAAACCAAAAAAATTAAGTGACTCGCTTTGCAATGATCTGAAATCAAATTCAAAATATCTCCAAGATAAATCTGCAGATATCGCATGACTTTCCAAAACCATATTTACGTCATTTATAGAACTTCACTCCATGCTTATACACACAAGTTAAATGCAAAAGATATCTTATATACACACACAATTATCTAATGATCAAAAAATCCAAAATATACATTGGTAACTATGCCAAGAATCAAATGATTAATTCTTCATTACTATGATTTTTTTTTTGGGGGGGGGGGGGCATCACTGCTCTCTGGTGGTGGGAGTAGGAGGCCCAGTCCCACTGCTGGAATTGAACCTCCGTCCCAGTGGGCCGCAGTCCCGCGCACAACCACTACGCCACCGGGGGGTCAGCCCTACGAATTTATTTTTAAAATTAATCCATGTGATAAACTCACCTCTCTTTCGTTGATTAGTTGACTGAGCTTCATCTTCACTGACATTCTCACCAGGAACATCTAATTTTGTTTCCCGGTTTTCTTTGCTTTCGTTGTTGCTTCTCTTTTCAACCTTCTCTTCTTTTTCTTTTCTAGTTTGTGGTTTCTTATTTCCTTGACTAATGACACTCGGACTCTGCAAAAGGGTTTCTAAATGAAACTATTTTCAAGCAACATTCTCACTAACATAACCTTCATCCAAATAAGCTACTTTTCAACAGACAGCATTTTTAAAAATCTATATTCAGAGACTAGGAAAAAATATCTTCAAAGCAGCTGATTAGAGTTGTATCCAGAATATATATTGAACTCAGGACTAAAGGTGCAATTATTTTTCTTAAATGAGCAAAAGAGTAGAACGAACACTTCAAAAAAAAAAGTTTTTAGTACTAAAAAAGCACATGAAAACTGTTTGAAATTATAAATACAAATAATGACCATGCAATATCAATGCATACCTACTAAAAGACTTAACATACCAAATATTAGTGTGAGTGTAAGACAAAATGCTGGTGGAAAAGTAGTTTAGAAATTTCTTGTATTTTAATAAGCACTACTATAAGATTTATTAATTCTAATTTTTAGGGACTTAAATGAAGAAAAATGGAAGCATATATCCCTGTAAAAATATGTACACCGGGCTGACCCCCGATGGCATAGTGGTTGTGCGCGGGACTGCGGCCCACTGGAATGGAGGTTCAATTCCAGCTCACAGGGGCAAAAGGATGGACCTCCTACCCCCACCACCAGGGCAGTGATGCCCTAAAAAAAAAAAAAAAAAAAATGTACACCCAAGTTTATAGCAGCATAATTTGGAATAGCAAAACATGAAAGCAATGTAAATAATGTTCACTGACAAACTTCCATAATGGAATACTCTTCATCAGTACATAAGAACTATTGACACATACAACATGAATAAGTCTCAAGGATATTATGATGTGCATGAGTCAAAACTAAAAGAAAAAAGGGTGAAGAAACTTCTGAAACTCATGAGTAAGCTCATTATCTTGAGTGTGATGATGCTTCAGGTACATAAAGGTCAAAACTGATCAAATTGTAAAGTTATATATGTGCACTTTATTGTATGCCTTTTATCTCTCAAATTATTTACACAGATATAAAATTTTAACTACACACCAAAATACTGCATAAATTATAAAGATCAAAGTACTTTACACCAAAGAAAAATTTGTAATCAAAAAACCATATGGTACTCCCCCTGAAAAAGTCCTTTGATGGACTATTTTAAAGCCAATTTTTGGAGTTTATTTTCTAGATATATTTAATTGCGATGGATGCATTGAAATATATATAAATTGCTGAATGTAAAACTGATGACTTGAGTTTTAAGTCTTCGTCTAACAACAAAAAGAAAACACGCACTCCTCAGGGGCCCGTTGAGGCAGCCTGCTCCACGGAGACCAGCTGCTCTGTCCTTGGCGGTCACTGAGTTGCAGCCAAGCAGCACGGGTTTTAGGGGTTATGAAAATTAATGAAATGGTTTCATTAAAAGCAAGTGGCCAGAGGTGTCAAAGGGATCAAGTACCAGACATCAAAGAGCTAGAAATTATAATATTATAAATGAGAGGAGTACAGATTGGGGACCCAAAGCCCATCTGGTAGGTAACAGTCATCCCCTTACAGAAGGGTTGCAAGGAAGAGACCAACCAGTCGGGGTGTAAAAAGTTTTAAAAAAGTAAACACATACTTATATAGCAATATAAAATGGGCTTTAGGTACATTATACTATATAATATTCAAAATCAATGCCTTTATTTGTAAGCATGATGTAAATGTAACAATAAGGCACTCAAGAGAAGCAACAAAGTCCACATGGAAGAAGCACACCAGTTTGTGTGATCACAAGGTGTCGATGGGATCAGGTATCAGACATCAAAGAAAACATCCTATCATTGTGAATGATGGGGAAGTGTGGAGTGGGGACCCAAAGCCCGTCTGTCTGTAGGCAACTGGATGGCCCCTTACAGAAGGGTCGCAGGGAGGACATGAGCCAGTCAGGGTGAAGTATAGCACCGATGAAACATACAACTTTCCTCTATTTCTTTTTTTTTGGAGGGGCGTAAGAGGCCCAGTCCCACTGCTGGAATTGAACCCCCGTCTCAGGGGGCCGCAGTCCTGCGCACAACCACTACGCCACCGGGGCTCAGCCCCTTTCCTCTATTTCTTTAATGTCCCCCTACCCTGCACCCCAAAAATGATGATCCCAATTCTACCTTACAAATCCAGCTAGACCAGAGGATGTACACTGGTACAGAGAGGAACCAGAAACACAGAGAATCCTGAACAGATAAACCCCTCAGGACCAATAATGAGAGTAGCCATACCAGGAGGAGAGGGAGAAGGAGAGGAGGTACAAAGGGGGAACCGATCACAAGGAGCTACATATAACCAACCCCCTTCCTGAGGGATGGACAACCAAAAAGTGGGTGAAGGGAGACATTGGAACAGTGTAAGACATGACAAAATAATAATTTATAGGGCTGAGCCCCGGTGGCGTAGTGGTTGTGCGCGGGACTGCGGCCCACTGGGATGGAGGTTCGATTCCGGCTCCCAGGAGCAAAGGCTGGGCCTCCTACTCCCACCACCAGGGCAGTGATGCCAAAAAATAAATAAATAAATAAATAAATAATTTATAAATTATCAAGGGATCATGAAGGAGAAGGAGCAGGGAGGGAGAGGAAAATGAAGAGCTAAAAACAAGGATTCAAGTGGAAAGCAAATGGTTTGAGAATGACAATGGCAACAAATGTACAAATGTACTTGACACAATGGGTGGATGAATGGATTGTGATGAGTTGTAAGAGCCTCCAATAAAATTATTTTAAAAAATTTTTAAAGGCACTCCAAACAATATTACTTCCATGAGAGTGCAACCAGATCAGATCAATCTGCAATATATAAAACTAGAAAAAAAGATAGCTGCCAAGTTTACAGCATTTACTCATCAATGTACTGTATGAAACTATAGCATTTTGATTTATAAGTCATAATTGAATCACTGTTAATGGATATTACAGGTAAAGCTTACATGGCACAAAGCTTAAGACAATTTATAATGAATATTCATTAGCTGCAAAATCAAAAGATGATGCAAATTAATGCAAAATTAATCTCCTTGATGAATTTACAGCTTTTACATCTACTCACAAATTCCACACGAATAATATTTTCTCCAATAAAATGATTTTTCTAAAAAGATTATTTTCCTTTCAAAAGTGTCTTAATACTCACTCCATTGCTCACTAATTCACTTGGTGTTGGCCAATTTGCCATGTCGCTGAAATCACTAGCCTAAGAAATAATAGATAAATGTTCAGTTCACAAATAATTGCTATGTATTAGTTTTCAAAGTTATATATAGAAACTACCTCATAAAGGTAAAAGTAACTTTTAATGCTACATTTAATTATATGCTGACATATGCCAAATTAAAAGTCATTCCAAACAGAACATTTTGAAGTCAAAAATATCTGGGCTTGTCAAGTTCGTAGCACAATTTAATTAATTGAAATTAATTACATATGACAACATAAAAGCAGTTTTAGGTAAAAATGACAGATTCTCTAGTATATTATGCAACCTGATATCACTGATCAGTAACAACCCCATTATAGTTTACAGTTAAGAACTACTTATAAACTCATACCTTATTGCTTTTCTTTGCCTTGAGTTTTCCTGCTTTTATAATTTTAGGGGAACTGAGCTCTAAAAAGAAGAAAAAGATTTTTTTTTAACAATCACTTCATTCAGTAGCTAAATAACCACTGTACCAACATCAGGAGTCAGTGTATCTATCACTTCTAACACTCCAAAGTTCTACAAACTCATAACAACAATAACAACAACAACAAAATCAACCACTTTTAACACATTGATTCAAATTGGTCTTTAGTGTCCAAATCAAAACATGGATATTAAATTTACTTTTATTGAATTGGCAAAGCCAATCCAATGATTAACAGAACACAAGCTATTACATGACAAAATTAGAAAAAAAAATATTTCAATAAAAAGGAATAAAAACCAAGCTATTTCTAATGGAATGTATGTTTCTATGTACTTAACATATTCACCAAGCAAGAAGTGCTCATAAAATAGGTCAGAAGACATCAAACTACTTGTCCAAGAAAACATTAAGGTTTGGCAATCATAAAAGGTTGTCTAGATTCAAGTCCTAGAATAAATGATCACTGCAAAAGAATGCACAGAATTATCATGGGCTCACTACATGCCCCTGGAGTAGAACACGGTGTTTGGCAAAAGCAGACTTGGTGAAAAAGAACCCTCAATTAGATGGATTAACATACAGACTGCAACAGTGGACTCAAATGTAATAACTGTGGGGGTGGCAGAGGACCAGCAGTGTTATAAAGAAGGTCATTATGAGTCCAACTGACTTGATGGACCCTAACTATCCCTATGCCGAATAAGATCATAGTAACCAAACCAGACTCCAAAGCCACAGACATCCCTTCAAGACTGTAAATCTTTGTTACAGCAAATAGCGCCATCTTCCTCCAGTGCAGCAGCTTGGGTCTGAGCCCATCACACTTTCAATGTAGAGCCCAACATCTAACCCTTAGTGCCACCAGTTGGGCTGCTAACCACCAGGGAAGCAGTTCGAATCCACCAGCTGCGATGTGGGAGATGTGGCTTTCTACCCCACTAAACAGTCTCAAAAATCCAAGGGGTAGTGCCACCCTCTCCTATAGGGTTGCTGCTAATTGGTGGCAGTATTGTTTTTGGTCCCCAAATAAAGACGCTGTAATGTTACTTTTAGTAAACAGTTTATTGTGGGAAATAACATTTTTTACTATCACATATTCTATTTTACTTTCATTGTCTAACAAGGTGGTCAGACAGCATGATCATTTAGGCAAACATGACCTAACTATCAAAAACTAAGCTTGGGATTTGTATTTCAGACATCACAGTAGTCTAAGTAAAATATGAATCTAATAAATCTAATAAATTGTGGCAATGACCAGTTAATAGAAAAAATCAAAGTCTGTGAGTTAAAATTCAAAAGCAGATTTAAATTTTGGGGTTTTTTTTGTTTGTTTGTTTGTTTTTGGGGTTTTTTTTGGCACCACTGTTCTCTGGTGGTGGGAGTAGGAGGCCCAGCCCCACTGCTGGAATTGAACCTCCGTCCCAGTGGGTCGCAGTCCCGCGCACAACCACTACGCCACCGGGCTCAACCCACAGATTTAAATTTTATGTACAGTTATAATCAAAGGAAGAGGAGCTCAAGAATGGGCATCGTGAATATACTATTAGAGTACTAATAATATTCTATTTCTAAAACATAATACTAAGTATACAATACATAATACTAAGTAATACTTACGCTCATTTCTATACTTTCAGATAAAGATTTATGCATATTTTATATGCATATAGATAAAATTACCATATATACTCGTATATAAATCGAGTTTTTCAGAACATTTTTAATGTCGTTTTTGTGGTAAAATTAGCCTCGGCTGATATTCAGGTTGTCTTATATTCACGTACATAAGATATAAGTTAAAACTAATGTAGTAAAAAAAATTTTGAGCGGGGCTGAGCCCCGGTGGCATAGTGGTTGAGTGCAGAACTGCAGCCCACTGGCCAAAAAAATTTTTTTGAGCAAGGAGGCCCCTAACTGAAAGCCCTGTGGGAAAAAAAGAACTGGTACTTGCTGCTTCTGGGCAGCTACAGAGTCCAAGAGTAAACAGACCATATTGCTCAAACTTATTGCCCCTTAAAACTTCAATAAGTGGTCTGACTCATGTGACCAAATGTATAATACTCATGCAAGCATTATCTACTATTTGATTAAAATATACTCTAAATACTATGTTTTATAAAAGCTACACTATAAAAAATATTTATAGGACTTCCCCCTTAACAAAGTGGAAAATATACTGCAAAATATTGCTGTTGGTAATAAAGTCATTTCATTTTTTTTTGAGGGGGGGAGAATCACTGCCCTCTGGTGGTGGAAGTAGGAGGCCTAGCCTTGCTGCTGGATTTAAACCTCCAACCCAGTGGGCCGCAGTCCCACACACAACCACTACGCCACCAGGGCTCAGCCCAGTAATAAAGTCATTTCTTCTTTTTTTTTTTTTTTTAGGCATTACTGCGCTCTGGTGGTGGGAGTAGGAGGCCCAGCCTTTGCTCCTGTGACCTGGAATTGAACCTCTATCCCGGTGGGCCGCAGTCCTGTGCACAACCACTACGCCACCGGGGCTCAGATAAAGTCATTTCATACAAACTATTTTATGTAACAGAAAACAAAACCGGGGGCTGAGCTCCGGTGGCGTAGTGGTTGAGTGCGGGACTTCGGCCCATTGGTTTGGCGGTTCAAATCCAGCAGCAGCTCTCCAGGAGCAAAGCTGGGTAGCTCCCACGACCACCAGAGGGCAGTGATGCCCAAACAAAACAAAAAACAAAAAGGACTAGGTAATAAAAATCAAACTCACTGCCATTGAGTACATGTCCACTCTTAGTGAGCCTAGAAGACAAGAGAGAGCTGTCCTGGGAGGGTTTCCCGAGACTATACCTGCTTACAGCCCTACAGGATGCGGTTTCCAACCCAGTTCACAGCCCAGTGCATAACCAACCACTTTATTATCAATCATGAGACACTTAAAATCAGAAAATCAAGAAAGGAAATAAATTTTTAAAGTTATCCTGACTACATAAAAGTTTTGATATAGGACTGAGCCCCGGTGGCGTAGTGGTTGTGCGCAGGACTGGGGCCCACTGGGATGGAGGTTTAATTCCAGCAGTGGGGCTGGGCCTCCTACTCCCACCGCCGGAGAGCAGTGATGCCCAAAAAAGAAAAACAAAAAAAAGTTTTGATATACTTAGCTTCAATACTAAATGGAAATATAAAGTTTAACAGAAACAATATCTGCAACATACCTATTTCAAAAAAAAAAAAAAAGCCCCATTCTACCTAGACAGTGAGAAAAACTTTCAGCTAAAATAAGTAAAATATGGCCACAAAGAATTTCGAACTGTATTCCTTCAGATATTAAAAGGAAAATATCTTTATTTCAGACTTTAACACTCTTGAATTTTAACTCAAAAAGATAATTGTCCAATTTTATTGAATTTTTTAAATCTCTCAGCTCTAACTGCTCACATGGATAAATAATGGGCATAGTTTATATTTAATGTGGGGGCATCTCAGATATTTAGTAACTTTATCAATTGAGTCTTGGTGTTTGACGTAATTGGAATGTTTATGTACAGGTCATCAATACCAAAATTTAACCTCATCACAAAGTATTTGACAAACTATATTAGGTAATATGACTTAAGAATATGAGATTTGGGCTGAGCCCCGGTGGTGTAGTGGTTGTGCGTGGGACTGCGGCCCACTGGGATGGAGGTTCAATTCTAGCTCCACGGGGCAAAGAATGGGCCTCCTACTCCCACCATCAGGGCAGTGATGCCCTAAAAAAAAAAAAAAAAAAAAAGATATGAAATATAATTTCTTAGCATTGATTACTACATGGACAGTAGTAAGAGGGCAGTCACTTTTTCATATGGAGGATTTTCCTCCCCGCACTCTTGTTCCTTTGTCTCAATTGCTGCCCATTGAAAAGGGGTAAATATCCCGATGACCGACTTTGGAAAAGGAACTACAGATATCCCGATGACCGACTTTGGAAAAGGAACTACAAATATCCCGATGACCGACTTTGGAAAAGGAACTACAAATACATAACCCATGCCCCCATTGTTCTTTGGAAGCTGTTACTGTTACTTGTTAGGTGCCTAGAAAATCATTTACCACTCACAGCAATCCTACATGTCAGATTAAGACTGCTTGATTAGGATTTTTTAATCTCATGAGAAAGATGACGTTGCCTGCTTCCATAGAGATTTGCCCTCTTGGATAGTCTATGTGGGGTCATGATGAGCCCAAATTGACTAAAGGATAGTGGCTAGTTTGGGTTTTTTAAAGGGGGACAGGGAAAACAGAATAATTTTTAATGGATCAGACTGCTAGATCTTTCTTCAGCAAATGATTATCTGTAACAGCTAAGCACTTAATTGTTGCACCAACAGAACCCACAAAAGTAAGCATCCTGGTCTGTCTTCATGCTGTCAACCTCCTATGTGCAGAACTAAAACAGGAGTAGTTCGGTGATGCACAATTTTGAAACACCAACTGGGTGAACAAGTGCATCTAATTCCAAATTCAAAATAAGAAAGTCTTGGGCTGAGCCCCGGTGGCGTAGAGGTTGTGCGCGGGACCGCGGCCCACTGGGATGGAGGTTCAATTCCAGCTCCACAGGAGCAAAGGCTGGGCCTCCTACTCCCACCACCAGAGGGTAGTGATGCCTAAAAAACAAAAAAAAATTTTTTTAAATAAGAAAGTCTTTTGTTCTACTCCCTTAGGCCACCTCATCAGCCCAGTCTTGTTTCAGTTATAAAGATGATGCTGATCTTTTTAAATTAATGTGTCAGGGTTACATATGAAATATGACCTAAGAAAAGATATACTGATGGCCAAATATGAAAAGGCATTAAATCATACTAATACATAAATATAGGCTAAAACAATTATTTTCCACTGATCAGGTTGGCAAAAAGAATTATCTGTGTTTGTCAACCTGCAAAGAAAAGGAAAATTCCCTGAGTGCTGGTAAAAATACGAAGAGTGATATAATCTTCCAAAGAAATGGTGTATCATTTAAAATGTTATGGAAGCTATCTAAAATGCAACTATTGGCCTCTCCCGGTCCAGATAAAAGAATGATGAAAATTGAGGATATATGGAAACAATTATCCCAATGGATCACATAAGCATCAGTCTCTATGGCCCAGAAAGCAGAGCTAGATAGTGCTCAGCTACCACTATCAACTAATCTGAAAAGGTTCTCACCAAAAAGCTCTGGATAGATTAGGAGAAAGATGTAGAATAAAACTCAAAATCATAACAGGCTTACTGGTCAGATACAAACTGGTAAACCCAAGACTGTGGCCCTTTGCCACGCTAAAGTCTGCAATTGATACAGACTTTGATACACTCCTACAGCTCAATTTTCAGCCACACAACTCACAGGTCTACAAGGGAAACAATAGCATTTAGCAAGGTACACACATCTTAGAATCATCAAGCACTAAAAATCAAAAGGGGGACACTTACTCAACAAAGTTCAGAAGCATTAGCAAAGGAGGAATGAAAACCCAAAGGCTGGGCCTCCTACTCCCACCACCTGAGGGCAGTGATGCATATATATATATATATATATATATATATATATATATATATATATATATTTGGAAATAAATATGGCAACATGTGTACAAATATGCTTGATACAAATGATGTATTGAATGTTTTAAGAGCTATAAGAGCCCCCAATAAAGTCATTGAAAAAAATAAATAAAAATAAAAACTAAATTCACGTCACCTAAGACTAGAAAAAAACCCTATCATAGGATAGTTAAACCCAGTGATGGCCAAAAAAAAAAGGATAGCTAAACCATGTTACATTTACACATAAATAATTTAACACTTTTAGAAATAAATCTGCATGTGTTAAAAGATTTTAAACACATCACCAATATAAAAACAGGTAATACTGGACTAAGAAAGGAAACCTTGGTTGAGCCCCGGTGGTGTAGTGGTTGTGTGCAGGACTGCAACCCACGGGCTTGGCAGTTCAAATCCAGCAGCAGCTCTCCAGGAGCAAGGCTGGGCTTTCTACTCCCACCAGGGCAGTGATGCCACACACACACACACACAAAACCCTCAATAGTTGATGGTGACACATAGCTTGACTTCCAAAGCTGTAACTCTTTATAGGAGCAAAAGCCACATCTTCTAGCGATGCAGCTGGTGGTTTGGAACTGCTAATAATCACCACACCACCAGGGCTCCTTAAACTACACACAGACATTATATATTAGACACACACAAAAATAGAATATAAGAAACAAAATTAAGATATTAAAAAGGCAATGTAACTTTAAGCAAGCTATTTTTGAACACCTTCACATAAAGACACATAAATATGTGATCTTAATACCTCTATTTTTAGGGCTGAGCCCCGGTGGCGTAGTGGTTGTGCGCGGGACTGCGGCCCACTGGGATGGAGGTTCAATTCCGGCTCCCAGGAGCAAAGGCTGGGCCTCCTACTCCCACCACCTGAGGGCAGTGAAGCTTAAAAAAAAAAAAAAAAAAAACTCTATTTTTCAGACATCAAGTATGAGGCACATTTATGAGGCACAATATAATTTAAAAATATTCCAATCTATTAAATATTACTCTAAATCCTCAAAATCTAGAATAAGGAAATGACTCTAAATAAATATTATATATAATTTTAAAGTCTGAATATTAAAAACAAAAACTGTAATGGGGACTTTTTCACTCACTTATAATCTTAAAAACTGTTGGCAAAATTTTCATTAATAAAATGCATTAATACAACTAATCCTCAAACTATAACATGTTTTGAGTTATGAAGAACTGCACAACTGTGTTGTTTTGTACATCTTATTTGGCTATATATGGTATATGCACTGTTAAACACACAATTTGCTGTTGTTATTCTCATGCCAATTCCCAAAGATAGATATGACTTATAGATACTGATGGGCTGAGTCCTGGTGGCATAGTGGTTGTGCGCAGGACTAAGGCCCACTGGGTTGGAGGTTCAAATCCAGCAGCAAGGCTGGGCCTTCTACTCCCACCACCAGAGGGCAGTGATGCCCCCCCAAAACAAACAAACAAACAAAACAAAAAAAGATACTGATAACAAAAGGCAGGCCGAGCCCCGGTGGCGTAGTGGTTGTGCGCGGGACTGCGGCCCACTGGGTTGGAGGTTCAATTCTATCAGTGGGGCTGGGTCTCCTACTCCCACCACCGGAGAGCAGTGATATCCCCTCCCCCCAAAAAAAGGCAATAATAACAAAGACATCTTTAAAAATTAGGTATTTGGGCTGTGCCCCGTTGGCGTAGTGGTTGTGTGCAGGATTGCGGCCCACTGGGATGGAGGTTCAATTCCAGCTCCACGGAGCAAAGGCTGGGCCTCCTACTCCCACCACCTGAGGGCAGTGATGCCCCCCCCAAAAAAAAATTAGGTATTTGATTTATAAAAATTACGTATCTGTTTTACAATAGAGTTGTTAAACTGAGGTCTATGGTAAATCAAGGGCTATTTTTTGTATCATTTATCTCACATTTTATTTAAGGAAAAATTTAGCAAAATGTCACTTTGTTGCAATGCTTTTAAAAAATAAATAAAAATAAAAACCACTTAGTTTTCAAATTCCGAGCGCTATTTTTAGTCACTTGAGACAACTATTTAACATGGAATAACTCTGGGGCCCAGCCATTCCGATTCTCAGAATCTGCCAGTCAGAGTTAGTGCTGTCATAATAGAAATGCCACAAGTGACGGTTCTCACAAGGTTTATTTTTCTGCATAGGTTTTGAGTTCAAAAGTGCCACTCTAATAGGTAAGAGAGGCTCTCTTTCGGGTGTTCTTATCTCTTCTGAGCTTCAGCCACAATCTTCATGTGGTCTGGCATCTTTCCTCATTTTCTGCTAGGTTAAACTAGTTTATATCTCAAAAAAGAATGACTTAAAGCACATCCTAAACTACATCCTACTTTAGAGCTCACCCTAAACTAAATTCTACCTATTAACATAACAAAGACAATCTAGTTCCAAATGGAATTACAACCATAGACATAGGTTACAATTTATATTTTGGGGGGGGGGGGAATTCAATCCATAACACTGCTCAAGAAAAAGTCAATATGTTTAAAAATCCTCAAGACTGTTTAATTAAAAATGTAAACAACAAAGATGATGGTCAACATTATTAAATTAACAGTACGGTTATTATCTATGGACCACTCCTGAGATATTTTTTTAAAGGAATTTAGATTAAAATGGATCCACCAATACTTTACATGAAAATATGTTCGGTGACATTTTATATCCTCAACATACAAAAACATATTTGAAACTAACTGCATATATAGAAAGTGGTCTGAAGGGATATCTAGTAAATTGCTAATGTTATCTATTTCTTTTTTATTTTGGGCATCACTGCCCTCAGGTGGTGGGAGTAGGAGGCCCAGCCTTTGCTCCTGTGGAGCTGGAATTGAACTTCTATCCCAGTGGGCCACAGTCCCGCGCACAACCACTACGTCACTAGGGCTCAGCCCATGTTATCTATTTTTAAAGGGGTGATGTCTTGATTAATATTCTCTACTTGATTTCTAGGTTCTAATATCCACTACTCTGGCTAAAGAGAACTGACAAGCACAATTCATGAGTAAAAGTTTGTTAAGCAAGTTATGAAGTTGTATGACATAAGTTATGTAAATTTATATGCAGATTATATACCTTTACTTGGTGAAAGTGAGGAGGACTTGAAGCACTTGCTGATGAAGATTACAACTCAATGTAAAGGAAACTAAAACTCCTCACAATTGGACAAATAAATAGGGAACATGATGAGAAATGGATGAAAAATCGAGGTTGCCAAGGATTCATTTATCTTGCTTGGATAGACAATGCTCACAGAAGCAGCAGTCTGAGAACAAAAGGCACAGGTGTACTGGATAAATTTTTTTGTGTGTGGGGGGGGTGGGGTGGGGCAGCCTTGCTCCTGGAGAGCTGCTGGATTTGGACCACCAAGCCAGTGGGCCGCAGTCCCGCACTCAACCACTACGCCACCAGGGCTCAGGTCCTGGATCACTTTCTTTAGGACTGAAAAGGAGGTTACTCTGAGGACTAAGATGTGTCTAAGCCAAGCCATGGTATTCTCCATGGCATCAAATGTATGTGAAAGCTGGACAATCAGAAGAATCTATGCATTTGAATTGTGGTACAAAAGAATGATGAAAGCATAAACCAATCTGTCTTGGAAGAAGTAGGACCAGAATACTCCTTGGAGGCAAGGAGTACTTTGGAGTACTTTGGACATGTATCAGGACAGAGCAGTGCCTAGAGAAGGTCTACGTGGTTTATAAAGCAGGCCAGCATAAAAGGCCCTCAACAAGATGAATGACACAGTGGCTGAAACAATGGGCGCAAGCATAGGAAGATTGTGAGGAAGACCCAGGACTGGATAGTATTTCTTTCTGTTTTGCATAAGGAATCAACGGGATGGTACTTAACAGAGAAGTTAACAAGTGGTAATGCCAATGGGAAATGCTCAGGGTTGAGTTGTTTATCAAGAACAATTACAAAGTTCTGTCAAGTCTGCTAATGAATTCCCAAAGGGTATGCTACTATAAGCCTCAACCTGAAGGCATTCAGTTTAAGCTCTGTGGGTCGGCAAACCCAATTGCCTGAATGAAGTGTCCAAGTACCTCACACTGTTAAGTCTCAGCTCAAAGGCACTCAGCTCCACTCTCCTTAGTCAGCAAGCCCATCCTTCCCCAATTTAGTGCTCAGAGGCACCCTTCTGAACAAAAGCACTCGAGCTTTACTTGCTCTGTGAATTGGGAAGTCTATCACTCTGTTCCGTGCTCTGACTCCTATTCTGCTACTGCTCCTATGATGGGATGAAGGATGTTTACTGCATAAGAATCTTGGGTCTAAAGGATGCACACTCAATTCCTAGCTTTTGCTTCTTGCTGAGAATGAAATTCCTCCCCCTACAACTACTCAGAGGGCTCATTTTATACACAGCAGAAGAATGATCCTCAAGGAAAACCTTGTTCACAAATACTCAGAGGTGAATCCTATCGAAATCTTCCCCCACCTTCTTACTAGATCCATTCAGGAAAAGCTTGCTTGACTAACAGAAGAACCACATTAAATAACATTGGCCCTTACAAGGGGGACATCAAAAGTTCTTTTTACAAGAAAATGTATTTAGGGATCATTTATAAATTTATGTAATGTTGTTTTACTACGATGATAACAATAAGCTAACTTGAGTTTCTGAGACGTCAGTATTAGGAGGTTAAGAGTTGATAAAAAGCAAAAAAATTTATGTACCATTTCTCCATGAATGAAAGGACGAAAGTATCTTTTGATTGCCTGGCACCATCAGTTTTCTTTGTCACAAAACTTGAAGATAATCAATCAACTATCTAGCTGAGAAACAAAAGAGCCCACATGGAAGAAGCACACCAGCCTGTCCCACACATGATTGCTGTGGACAAAGAGGGTGCATAAGCAAAAGTGGCAAAGAAAGCTAATGGTGCCAGGCTGTAAGGGGCTGTAGAGTCTGGGGCCTTAAAGGCTTGAAGATAAACAAACGGCCATCTAGCAGAAAAGCAACAATGACCACAGAGAAGAAGCACTGAAGCCTGGGTGATCACAGTGCTGAGGGGATCAGGTACCAGACATCAAAGAACAAAAAAATCCTATCATTGTGAATAAGGATGAATGAGTGCAGAGCGGGGACCTAAAGTCCATCTGTGCGCAACTGGACATTTCCTCACTGAAGGCCGGAGGGAAGGGACAAGGCAGTCAGGATGCAGTGTAACAATGATGAAACATACAATGTTCTTGAATATTGGCCCCCCCCCGCCCTCCCCCCAGTCACAATCTCAGTTCTACCTTACAAATCTGGCTGGATTGGAGGATGTATACTGGTACAGATAGGAACTAGAAACACAGGGAATCCAGAACAGAAGAACCCCTTAGGACCAGTGGTGGGAGAGGCAGATAATGGGAGGGTGGAGGTAAGGTGGGGTAGAAAGGGAGCACAGATTGCAAGGATCTAATATGGTCTCCTCCCTGGAGCAAGGATGGCAAAGAAGTGGGTGAGTGGAGAGTCCAATGGTGTAACATATGACAAAATAATAATTTATAAATTATAAATTATCAGGGGTTCATTATCAGGGAGAGAGGGGGAAAATAAGGACTAAATACCAGAAGCTCAAGTGGAAAGCAAGTGTTTTGGGAAGGAAGAGGGAAACAAATGTACAAAAGTGCTTGACACCCACTGGGACGGAGGTTCAATTCCAGCAGTGGGGCTGGGCCTCCTGCTGTCACCACCGGACAGCAGTGATGCCCAAAAAAAATAAATAAACAAAATAAATAAATAAAAGTGCTTGACACAATGGATGTATGTGTGGGTTGTGATGAGTTGTACAGTCCTTTAAAGTGATTTAAAAAAAAAGGATTAAAGTATTATAAGACTAATTTTTTTTGGCATCACTGCCCTCTGGTGGTGGGAGTAGGGGGCCCAGCCCCACTGCTGGAATTGAACCTCCATCCCAGCGGGACACAACCACTACGCCACCGGGACTCAGCCGGTTATAAGACTAATTTTTTTTTTTTTAATTTGTGTGTGTGTGTGTGGGGCGGGGGGGGGGGGGGGGGGGGGGGGGGAGGGGGCATCACTGCCTCTGGTGTCCCGCCAAGCCTGCGGGCTGCAGTTCCGCACTCAACCACTTACGCCACTGGGGCTCAGCCCTATAAGACTAATTTTTATAGGCTTAGTACAACCACAAATCCGATTCCATTCCAGAGGAGACAGTCCAAAATAAATAAAACCATATATACTTAAGTATAAACTGACCCGAATATCAGTCAAAGCACCTGATTTTAACACCAAAACTGCATTAAAAATGTGCTGAAAAACTCAACCTACACACGAGAATATACGGTAATTTAAACAAGGTTAGGGCACAGATTTTGGGAAAGTTCTTTCTGGTCTCATTGAATTCAAGACAGCAATCTCACTATTCTAGGCTTCTTGGTTGGCTTGGAGCTGGAGAGGACCTTGTTCCAAAAATCATCTGGATCACCAGAGAGGGCAATACATTGGCCAGAACTTCCTAAAATAGAAGACTCACGTGGGTTAAGGACCAAAAAGCTGCCTCATTTAGAAGTGCAGATTTTAATGTCCTGAAACACACCCCTACATTTCCTATATGTTTGCTGCCTCTTTAAAAGAAAAAAAAAACTTTTTGGCACAATTTTGTAGGTGATTTCTTAGCCACGGTAATAGGGTAGCAGCATACCCAGATTTAGCAGAACAGATCTGATTTAGAGCTGGTATCCCAGAATAATTAATAGTACACTTTTTCTTCTTCAACAGTATCCTGGCTTACAAGATTAATTTTGCAGACACTCTACTAATAATAGGCACTGAAAACTTCCTGGTGTGCACCTGCTTTGAACATATCAGACCTTTGTCCCTATTTCATTATTCTTAAAGATGCAAAGTTGCTTAGGAAAATAGGAAGCCAGAGCACTAAAATTACAGATAGATCCCTGTTACTTAGAACTGGAAAAGAGTCCAACCATCTCCTTTGTAAGGCCCTGGAGTCTTGTCTAAGTCAAGTAGTTAGCAACAACACCTAAACAAGAGTCAAACTCTCATCTCAATCCATTTTGACACTACCATCCAGGTTATCCAGAAAGTCTCACTGCATATAGAAGTCCTGGTTAAATAAGGGAGTCAGATGGGTCTGGCAGACTGGTATTGCAGCAAGCATAAAAAGGGATCCCAAGGAATCCAGAAAGAGTTGCTTACAAACACTGGCAAAACTTATCTCCACCATACCACACACTAAGCATCACCATGTTCTTAATTCCAAATGAAAATTATTCTTGCCATTAGTTGCAATGACCCTGTAAGTGCAAAGTAGATTTTGACTTTTCAGAAGCTTATACTGCAGGCCTCTTTTCTTAGGTGTCTCTAGATGAGGTGGAAGCACCAATCTTTCGGTTAAATCAAGAACTTAAGCCATCTGTGACACCAAGGAAATTCCTCCAACGAAGATTAAGATCCATCTCACCCCGATAAAAATATCAGTAAATTAATTCACCTGTTACAATATCACCAGGTCATTTTCAATTAAAATTCTTAAGGCAATAATTTTACAATCAACAAAAAATGGGTGTAGGTTTTACTCAATGTTACACTCCATTGATATCCATAAGTAGAGAGACAAAAGCAGAAATGCAAAAATGATTTATAGGGTTTATATTAAAGTTTACTATTTTTCCAAAGATGTTCTGCCAAAGTCAGTAAAAGGGAAAAACATGCTATCTAAATAAGAGGGGATATGGCAATAAATTTAGGAGAAAATTTTAAGTAGTTTTTTGTTTGTTTTACCAACAATTATTGACTTCAGTTTCCAAGAAAAAGCTAAGGAACAGTTACTTCACTATCTAATTCAATTGGAGACTTCCTCTGATGAAATCTTGGTAACATACTACCAACATAATGTGTCCATAATAATCACCTAACATTTATAACATATCACTAATTCTTAGAACCTTGTTTTTTTTACTATAGCACCCTCAAAATTCCCCTACTGCCCTTTAAACCTTTCATTTGACGAAAAAGTGAAACAAGCATCTATAATTTCTATATAAAAAGTTCAACTAACTTAACAAACTCCAAGAAATCAAAACTGGAAGATGCCTTGTAGCACTTCCATTTAAAAAATATATATTTTTATAACTTTTTAAAACTGCAGTTGCTCCAACCAAAATAAAGCCACCAGGGGCTGCAGTAAGCCGGTCGGCATTGCCAAGGCAGTGGCATAATCTCATTCTCCGGGAGTTAAAGGGAAGGGGCGCAAACTGCCGTGTCAGACGACTGCCCTTTACCTAATGGGCACTCCGCTCGTCATCGACTGCCCCCACCTCCACCATCAGAACTCCACGTGAGCTCATCTTTAATTTTCATGCTGCCCCTTTTCGCCAACCTCGAGGCTTGGCCGCCCCATAAAATGCCACGCTTTCCCTGGCACAGCCTTGGTTCACCCCCTCTTTACAAAGCTCACTGGACCTTTGGCCTCGGGTGACCTCCGGTATCGACCCAAAGTCTGCTACTTTCCCAAGTTGCCACCACGTGGGGCAAACACACCAGCCGGCCGCGCCGCCACCCCCGCCGCCTTAGCCCGCGGTGCCCCCACCAGGCAAGCGAACCTGAGGTCCCACCTCTTCCTGCCGCTCCCTTCCCAGATGTCCATTTATGTAAATAAGCCGAGGGAGCGAGAGAGACACCTTGGAACCAAGTACCTCCGACTGTCAGGGAAGGAGGCCCGCCCCTCCCCCAACCCAGCGCCCCGTTCGCCGCCACGCGCAACCAGCCCGACTTGTCGCCGGTGCCCGCCACCTCCCCGTTCCCAGTTGCCCGAGAAGCGGAGCCACAGACCTGCCTCGGGGGTGTCCGGCGGAGGCGGCGGCGGCGGCGGCGGCTCTGTCCCGGCGGGGGGCAGGTGCTGGGGAGGCTTTTTGGTCCAGGGGTTCTCCTTGGGCGGCAGGGGCTGCAGCTTCTCCTCCCCGCCCGCCGCCGCCGCCGCCGCCGCCTCCTCCCGGGCGTCCTCGGCCGGCGGGTCCCAAGGAGACTGCTCCGCGCCGAAGGGGGCCCCGGACCCGCGCGCCTTGTACGCCAGGTGCAGCGCTAGGGGTCTCACGGGCACAGCCGCCTGAGGCACACTGTGTCCCAGCACCGGCGCCGGCGACGGCTCCCCACGCGCCCCGGCACTGGTGGCAGCCGCGGCCCGCTCCTCGCTCGCCGCCTCCCTGCCCTCCCGTTCGGGCGCGGGCGGCTGCTCGGCCTGCCGGCTCGCCCCGACCGACAGCGACTCCCTCTCGGCCGTCGCGGCGGCGGCGGGCGGCTCCTCCCGCGAGTGAACGGCGGACACGGAGGGCCGAGCCGACAGGGTCTCCTTGCCCCAGCTGCCCCAGCCGGGGGGCGCCCGCGGCCAGGGAGCCCGGCTGGCCATCTCGCCGCCCGGGCACCGGCCGGCTCCGGCCTGGGGCAGGGAACCCGAGAGCCCGGCCGCCGTCGCCACTGCCGCCCGCGTCGGCCGAGGCCGTGCAGCGCCCGGCGTGCCGCCCCTCCCCGCGCCGAACGGAGAGCGCTAACCGCCCGCCGGCCCAGCCCGCCCGGGCGGCGCACGCCCCGAACCCTCCACCACGCGCCGGGCGCCGCAGCCAGGAGCCGCGAGCCCTCACCTGACGCGGGCTGCGGCGGAAGCGCGGCGCGCCGGGGCCGGAGGACCTCTAGCGGAGTGAGGGAGGCGCGCGCCGCGGCAGCCGGTAACTGCTCGAGGAGGCGGGGACGTGGGGGCGGGCCCAGGGGCCGGGGCGGGGGCGGGGCCTCACGGGGGAGAGTGACGTGGCTCCTCACCGACTCCGGCCCTCTCCCAGGCCGCGGCCCCGCTCAATGACAGAGCCCGGCGGTGCCGCGGATCGCAGGGCTGGCCCCGCCCCAGCGGCCCGCCGAGGGGGAGGGAGGGCCAACGGGGCGAGTCCCCGTCGCACGGACGACGCCCGCCGGCGGGGTCAGGGGCGGGGCGCGCACCCAGCCTCTGTGACTTCCTCGGGTTCGCGCCTCCCTGGGGTGGCGAGGGGCGGGGCGAGCGGCGCACGAGGCTCTCGGCAGGCGGGGCCCTCCCTTGACCCAGGCGCTGGAGCTAAACTGCTCCCCGGACAGGGTGTCTGTCACCTTGCCTGCGCGACCGCCCGGTGGCCGGGTGTCCGTCCCCTCTTCCGTGCATGCTGACCGGGAGCTTCCCGTGACTCCCAGGCCACCTGTAATCTTGAGCCATGTCCAAATTGAAGACGGCGTTATCCGTGGGTTAACTTCATGAAACCTTTCCCCGGCACTCGGATTAGTGAACCTTCCCGCCCCTGTTTCCATCCACCTTTGAGTAAAACAGATCGTATTTTGTTGGCTTCAAACAAACAAACACGCCCTGATACTTTCCTTGATTACAAAGAAAACGCCATTGCAAGCTTTTGGTTTTGTTTTTCTTCCCGGAATACTCAAGATCCGTTGCGATCCAGTCGATTCCTACTCACAGGGTCAGGGTTTCCTAAACTGCCCCCGCTTCATCTTTTTCCCTTCCTCGCAGTTAACAGCCAATGTGCAACCCTTTATGCCACCAGGGCTTCTTCCTGGAATAGATTAATGTTAAAATAGTACTTGGGTTTGGGGCGAGTGCAGCATCTGGAAAGAGCTTTTACTTGGCACTCAGTTCACTTGATAATTGGCTTTAGGTGAATTCGCGTTTATGTTGCAGTGCAATGCTACTACAAGAAGATTTGCAGGGAGATACAGTTTTTCTCTTAAAGTGCCTGACCAGGTGTGTGTCTGACCAAAATCCTGTTATTTTCAATCACTGACTATGTATGGGAGAGGAAGACACCTTCTCCTACCCCCACCCCCCACCCAAAAAGGATGCATCGAATTATTGTGTTGGCAAACCTAATTTTGAAGAAATGTAGCCAGAATGATTCTTGGAAACAATGATGCTTTGGACATGATATGGGGGAGGGACCTGTGAACAGGACATCTTGCTTGGTAAAGTAGAAGGTCAGCAAAAGGGAGAAAGCCCCTCAACAAGATGGATTGACTAGTGGCTACAACAACTGGGACAGCACAGAAGTTATCTTTTGTAAATGACGTCATTTCTCTTCTATTTATTCCTTTATATCTACTCACTACCCTTCTGCTCCTGCCGGGTAGGGCTGGCTTGCCCGTGCCTTCCCTCATATTTGGTGGGGTTCACATACTGGGAAATAGACCAGATTAGAAGTCTGAAGAAAGCAGGGTTTTGATTCTCCCAATTCGGTCACCATGGGTCGACTGCAGTCCCCAACCGCAACCCTCCAGTGTCTCTTAATTCTTCAGACCTAGGGATAATAATAACATCTAGCCAGCTCTCACCCAAAAAGCCCACTGCTGTGGAGTTGCTTGCAACTCATAGAGGGCCTTTAGGACAGAGTAGAACTCCAAAGGGTTTCCAAGACTAAATCTTTATGGGAGCAGGCCACCTCCATAAAGCAGGGTGTGGCAGGTGGATTCAAACCACTCATCTTTGGTTTAGAAGTCCAATGCTTAATGCACTGTACCCCCACAGCATCTCTCAGCCCTCGGGAGTTGGAAGCAGATTGTCATATATTTGTCCTACTGTCACAAGTGCTTAATCTCTGCATTACCAGGTCTTCTCAGAGGCTGGGGAGTTGTTAGGTACTCTGAAATTAGTTTACCCTCATGGAGAACTTATCTAGAACAGAAGGAAGGAGACACTGCCTGGTGCTGTACCATCTTTATAATCATTGCTTTGTTTGAGCCCATTGTTGCAGTCATTGTGTCAATCCATCTCATCAAAAGGCTTCTTTTTTGTTGTTCCACTATGCCACCAAGCACAATGTTCTTTTCCAAGGACTGGTACCTCTTTATAATATAGCCAACAAGCATACGAAGTTAAAGTTCATCATCTTTCCTTCTAAAGAATATAATAACTCTACTTCTCAGACAGATTTGTTTGTTGTTCTGATAGTCGGTGGTAATTACAATGTTGTTTACCAAAACCATGAATTCACTGCCTAATTTTCACATGTACATGAGACAGTGGAAAATACCATGACTCGGGTCAGGTGCGCCTTAACACTCAAGGGGACATCTCTGCTTGTTAACAACTCTGAAGAGGTTTTGTGCAGCAGTTTTTCACAATGCAATCTGTGTTACAGTCAACTTTTATCAGGTTTTATTTCCTTTTCCTTTCTTTCAGTGAAAGATATAAATTATTTAAGTTCTAAAGATACTTGAGATAGTGAATATGTGTAAAATGCCTAAGAAAGCCTACAAACTCAATTATGTTAGCTATTTTTATTGCATTTTAAATAAGTAGATATAATCAGGATACTGTTCTAGGATGCCTTCTAATTAGTTTTTCTACTTATAGCTACTCTATGTGATAGACTAGAATACCCCATAGAATTTCCTAGCCTCTAACCTTTTTAGATAGTTGCTAAGCTTTTCTGCTGTGAGCTGCTGGGTAGGTTCAAACTGCCAACCTCTGTGTTAGCAGCAGTGTTTAACCGTGCCACCAAAGCTCCTCCTCAATCGGGATTTAAAACCAAACAAAAAAAGGAAACAACTTGTAAGTGAACTGGTTCCAACCCAGAGCAACCATGTAAGACAAAGTAGCACTGCGCCATTGGTTTTCCAAGGCTTTACAGCTTTTCGGAAGCAGATTGCCACCCTTTCTCCCACTGAGTGGCTGGTGGGTCTGAATGGCCAAAGTTACAATTGGCGGCTTGAGCTTAACCACTGGCCCGCCAGGGCTCTTCTGGACCAGGTTCCAATCAAATCATTACCACCAAGTCCGTTCTGACTCACCATGACCCTATATAGGGTTTCTGAGGCTATAAATCTTTATGTGAGCAGATAGTGCAAGCTTTCTTGAAGTAGAACATTGTCACACTTCAACCCGGTGCTCCAAGACGTGAATGCAACATACTGGCATAAGGCAGGGGACCAATAGAGAGGTCTGAGGGACTGGACCCAAATACCTGGACCACCTCGCTCCACACAGAAGAATTCACTTGAGAGGATAACACTGAAGCTACAGCGCAGGGAGAGGGACATGTCTGATCAGAGCACATGAGAGTAAGTGAAGGGGAAGAAGAGAGAGTGGAACAATCCTGGCCCACCAAGCCCTGAGGATGTTATTCCTGCTCAGAACAGCCAAAGCACAGAGAGGACCATAAAGGTGGGCTCCACTATGAGACTCAACATCCCTCAGTGATCCATAGCCCTATGGGAGACAACACTGGAAATACAGTGCGGGGAATTGCACCCAATCTGACCCCACAACACTAAGGCAAAAATATAAGGGCGTGCAACAGAACAGCAAGGGGAACAGAGCAACAAAGTCCCCAGGGAATGCCAAAAATAGACTGTGGGGCCAGGGCCCATCAGACTTGACCTGAAAACACTCCAAAGGTCAACAAAAGGGCCATGAACTATTTATAGTTTTTCTCTTTTTTGTCCTTCGTTTGTTTTTGCTGTTTTGTTTTCTTTTGTTGCTTTGTTTTGCTCTTCTGGTTTTTTTGTGCATATTATTATCTCTACAAGATAAGATAGCCTGGATAAACAATATGGAGGAGAAAACTATTGAAACTATAGTTGGGGGGGGGGTGGAGACATGTGAGAGGGGAAGACAGAGGAAAGAAAGTGGTGTTAACAAACCCAGAGACAATGGAACAACGAGTGATCCAAAACCGATGGTGAGGAGGGTATAAGTGGCCTGGTAGGGCTTTAGCAAGGGCAATGTAACCAAGAGGATTTACTGAAACCAAAATGAAGGCTGAACATGATAGTAAAAGAAGAGGAAAATAAAAGGAAATAGAGGAAAGAATAGGAGGCAAAAGGCATTTATAGAGATCTACATACAGGCATGTACATATGTAAGTATATTTATAGGTTTAGTATTCAGGAAGCTGATGGACAAGCCTCTATGCAAGTACTCCTTCAATGCAAGAACACTGTGTTCTATTAAACTGGCATTCCATGATGCTCACCTTCCCAATACGATCAGTGAAGACAAAGCAGGTGCATAAGCAAATGTGGTGAAGAGAGCTGATGGTCCCCGACTATCAGTCTGAGGTCTTAAAGGCTTGAAGATAAACAAGTGGCCATCTAGCTGAGAAGCAACAAAGCCCACATGGAAGGAGCACACCAGGCTGTGTGATCATGAGGTGTCAATGGGATCATGTATCAGGCATCAAAGAACAAAAAACATCATTGTGAACGAGGGGGAGTGCAGAGTAGAGACCCAAAGCCCATCTGTAGGTAAATGGGCATCCCCATACAGAAGGGTTGCGGGGAGGAGACCAACCAATCAGGGTTCAGTATAGCACTGATGAAACATATAACTTTCCTCTACTTCTTTAATGATTCCTCTCCAATTTTCATGATTTCAGTTCTAACTTACAAATCCAACTAGTCCAGAGGATGTACACTGGTACAGATCAGAGCTGGAAACACAGGGAATCCAGGACAATAAACACTTCAGAATCAATAATGAGAGTAGAGATACCAGAAGGGAAAGGTGAAACAGAAAGGGGGAACCAATCACAGATATACATATTACCCCCTCTCTGGGGGACAAAAACCAGAAAAATGGGTGAAGGGAGACATCAGACTGTGTAAGACATGAATAAATAATAATTTATAAAGAATCAAGGGTACATGAAGGAGGAGGAAAGTGAGAAGCTGATACCAGGTAGACAGAAAATGTTTTGAGAACGATGATGGCAACAAATGTCCAAATGTGCTTGACAAATGGATGGATGTATGGATAGTGATGAGTTGTACGAGTCCCCAATAAAGTGATTTTTAAAAAGATTCAGAAGTAGCCAGTGCCTAAGCACAGCACCACAGTCTTACTAACTTTGTGATTAGTTGGTGTCCAGTTGGCCCCTCACCTTCAGTGACCTCATGCACAGTAGTTGGAAGCATTGTCCCCATAATCAGCTGTGATCCATTGGTAGGTTTTTAAAAATGAAGCTCCAGGCTTCTTTTCCTAGTCCATTTTACTCTGGAAGTTCTACTAAAACCTATTCAACCTCATAGCGACACTTAGGTGTTGCTTAGCCTTGACTAACAGGCTAGGTGTGGCTTAGAATAAAAGGCGTGGACTAGGAATGACTTCTGGATCTCCCTCCCCTCCCTGGGGACATGAGAGAATGCTACCATTGAACCACCGGATTTACTGAGATTAAAATAATTTTTAAAAACCTGACTGTTTTCTACTACTGAACCACCTGATTTACTAAGATTAAAAAAAAAAAAACCTGACTGTTTTCTTCCTCTTTATTTCATAATAGGGAACCCTGCAACAAGGGGTTCAAACATCAGAACCATTAAGAGGATGGCAGAGAGCCTGGCAGTTTCCCTCTTTGTGCATAGGAATACTGAGTGAGAACCAGCGGGATGGCACCTCACAAATACAGCCATAGAGAATTGGCCTGTGCAGTGTAGGGTTAAGCTTATCATTTTAAGTAAGACAGAGTGGTTTTCTAGATCTTCAACTTAGGAAACACCTAAAATAATTCTCCTTGAACAACTTTGCTGATCACATTGTTTAAATGTTCTTTTAAAAAGTGAATCCTGTTTTTCCTGCTTCAAGTATGCTAATATGTCACCAGAAACTTAACCTTTCTCTACTCTCTCAAAAGCTGGTGTTTAAGGGATTTAAAGTCCCAAGTGAACATCAACTTTGTTGGTCTTTTGGTTTTCTTTTTTTTCTTTCTTTTTTTTTTGGTTTTCTTTTTTATTACCAGTGCAAATTAGCTCCAGGGTCACAAAAACCCATTTTGCAAATAGCTGTATTGGATGCTAGAGAATTTTCTACAAATGTTTTTGATATAACCTATTTCAAAGACCAAAAAAACTAAAAAATAATTTCTAATTAAAAACAAATAGGGCTGAGCCCCGGTGGCGTAAGTGGTTGAGTGCGGAACTGCAGCCCGCAGGCTTGGCGGTTCAAATCCAGCGGCGGCTGAGTAGCGCCCACGACCACCAGAGGCAGTGATGCCCACACAAAAAAAAAAAAAAAAAAGAACATAAAAACAAACAAACACAGGGCTGAGCCCCGGTGGCATAGCGGTTGTGCACGGGACTGCGGCCCACTGGGACGGAGGTTCAATTCCAGCAGTGGGGCTGGGCCTCCTACTCCCACCACCAGAGAGCAGTGATGCCCCAAAAAAACCCAAAAACAACAACAACAAAAAACACAGGGCTGAGCCCCGGTGGCGTAAGTGGTTGAGTGCGGAACTGCAGCCCGCAGGCTTGGCAGTTCAAATCCAGATGCGGCTGAGTAGCGCCCACGACCACCAGAGGCAGTGATGCCCACACAAAAAAAACAAACAAACAAACAAAAAAACACAAAGGTCAGCAGTCCAAGAAGATAAAACTGAATTCAGAGACGTTTAACTTCCTATTAAATAAGGATTGTTAAGTGATTTTTTTAATAAATGATTTTATTAGGAGCTCTTACAGCTCATATAATAATCAGTACATCAATTGTATCAAGTGCACTTGTCCATATGTTGCCATCATTATTTTCAAAACATTTTCTTTATACTTGAGCCCTTGGTAACAGCTCCTCTTTCTTTCCCTCCTTCCCCCACCCTCCCACCCTCAGGACCCCTTGCTAACTTATAAACTATTATCATTTTCATATCTTACTCCATCTATTTACCCACTTCACAGTTGTGCGTCCCCCTGGTGGGGAGAGGGTGCCATTGAAATCTCTTGCCCCTCTCCCCCAACCTTCATAGAATCACTACTCCCATTATTGTTCCTAATGAGGCTTATCTCTCCTGGATTCCATGTGTCCAGATGCTTATCTATACCAGTGTTCCATGCTCTGGTCTAGCAGGATTTGTAAGGTAGAACTGAGGACTTGGTAGTGGGGTGGAGGAAGCATAGGACAATTGTATGTTTCATCAGTGTTATACTGTGCCCTGGCTGGCTGATTCATTCCTTCCTTGTGACCCTTCTGTGTGCAGATGTCTCTCAGATGGGCTTTGGGTCTCCACTCTGTGTCCCACCTCTCCCCCCACCCCCACACACATTGTTTGTTTTGGGTCTTCTAATGCCTGCATCCTGATCACACAGGCTGGGGTGCTTCTTCCATGCTTCTTTGCTTTTTCTCAAGCTAGATGGCTGCTTGTTTATCTTTAAGGTTGCGTTACCCCAGACACTCTATCTTTCAACAGCCAGACATCATCAGCTTTCTTCACCACATTTGCTTATGTACACATTTTGTCTTCAGTGATCCTGTCAGGAAGGTGAGCATCACAGAATGCCAGGTTATTAAAATAAAGTGTTCTTGCGTTGAGAGAGTACTGGAATAGATGCCCAATGTCCATCTGCTGCATAAACCTATACCTCTATCATTATATATATATATTTACATATGTATGTGCCTGTATTTATACCTCTCTAAATTTTTTTTTGCCTCCTAATTATTTCCTCTATTTCTTTTTACCTTCCAATAAAAAGTCCTGTCCCAATATGATGTCAGACCCAATCCAGGGATACATATGGCAGCCAACAAAAAGGAGACAGAAAGGAATTTTAAAAGGATGCGAGTATTAGGAAGCAGGACACTAACCCACCCATGAGGAGGATATTGTATATATCTCCACAGGAAAGGGAGAAAAGAATCAGACCTCAACCTGCAGCGCCAAGGCTTGAAATCAGCATAGTGACATGAAGCAGTGAATTAACAGAGAGGTCTGTGGGGCTGGTCCCAATCCCAGCTACATTGACCCCCTCCCAGGAAATTGCACTACATCAGACAGCACCAAAGATATGGCTCCAGGAAGAGGAGCAGGTCTGCCCAGACCACATGGAGTCAACTAAGAGGGAAGGAGAGGCAGTGTAGCCTGCGTCCTAGCCCACCAAGCCCGGAGGAAGACACTTCTGCTTCGAGCAGCCAAGACACAGAGAGGACCATAGGGTCAACCCCACCATGAGTTACCACATCTCCTCACTGACCCATAGCGCTCCAGGGGACAGCACAGCAGGAGACAGTGTGGAAATTGTTCGTTCTCTCTTTCTCTCATACACACAGAGAGAGAGACAGAGAAACACAAAGGGCACGTAGCAGAGCAGCAAGAGGAACAAAGCAGCTAAGTTTCCTAGAATACTGAAAATAGATTTCAGAAGCAGGGGACAGGACTTGGTACCTCATCAGACTCATTGGAAAGCATATGTCAGGGTCAGCAAACTTACCTGCAACTATTTATAGGTTTTCCCTCCTCCCCTCACCCCCACCCCATATCTATCTGTATAAAATTGGCAGGATCAACAATCCTCAGGAGTAAACAACAGGGCCAATGGTTCTGGGAGGAGTGGGAGAGAGGGAGGTGGAAGAAACAGAGGGAGAAGTCAACAAACCCAGGGTCAAGGGAAATGCGAGGATCTAAAATTGATGGTGAGTGCGCGGGACTGCGGCCCACTGAGACGGAGGTTCAATTCCAGCAGTGGGGCTGGGCCTCCTACTCCCACCACCGGAGAGTGATGCCAAAAAAAAAAAAAAAATTGATGGTGAGGAGGCCATAGAATGCCTGGTGGGGGTTGATCAAGCTCAATGAAGCTGTGAGGAAATACCGAGAGCAGAATGAATGTTGATCATGATAGTGGGACAAGAGTGATTTGTTCTTATTAGATCATTTTATTGGGGGCTCATACAAATCACATCACAATTTACACAAGCATCCATTTTGTCAAGCATTTGTCCCTCATCGTTCTCAAAACACTTGCTTTCTACTTGAGCCTGTGGTATCTGCTCTTTTTTTCCTCCTTCTTATTTCCCCTCCCCCAAGAACCCTTGATAATGTACAAATTATTATTATTATTATTATTTTGAAAGAGTGATTAAAGAAAGATTAACGGACATTATTGCCTTTGGCCATTGCTTATCATAACAATAGCTTCCTTTGTTAAATGCTTGGATATGATTCTGCTGCCTCAAGTACACTGGTACAGATAAGAACTCTTGACACACAGAATCCAGGACAGATAAGCCCCTCAGGAACAATAATGGGAGTAGCGATAGCATGAGAGTGGGGGGAGGTTTGGGGAATAAAGGGGGAAACGGATCACAATAACCCCACCCAACCACCAGGGGAATGAAAAACAGAAATGTAGGTCAAGGGAGACAGTAGACAATGTAAGATATGAAAATAATAATTTAAAATTTATCAAGGGTTCTCAAAGGTGAGGGAGGGAAGGGGAAAAAGAGGAGCTGATACCAAGGGCTCAAGTAGAAAATGTTTTGAAAATGATGATGGCAACATATGTACAAGTGTGCTTCATACAATTGATATTTGGATTGTTATAAGAGCTATAAGAGCCCTCAATAAAATGATTTATAAAAAATTTAGGAGCAGGTATCAAAAGATCCCAAACAAGCAATTCTATCAGTGTGAAAGAGAAGGGTTGGAGTGGAGTCCCAAAACCCATCTGTAGACATTGAACATCCCCCCCACAGAAGGGTTACAAGGAAGGGACAATTCAACCAGAGTGCTATATTGCACAATGAAGCTCTAGCATTTCTATAGTTCCTGAATGCTTCCTTCCCCCCACTGCTATGACCCAGTTCTACCTTGCAAATCCTGCTAGACTTTCAGGCAGATAAAACCCTCAGGAACCCTAGTCAGAGTATCCCTATCCTGGGGGTGGGGATAGGATGGGAAGAAGAGGGAGAAAGGAGGAACATATCACAAGGTTGGTTATGTAGCCTACCCTGAATAACAGAAATGTGAGTGAAGGGACACAATGGACAGTGTACGACATGAAATGACAACAATAAAATATAATTGATCAAGAATTCATGAGAAGGCTGAACCCTGGTGGCCTAGGGATTGTGTGCAGGACTCGTCCCACAGGACTGATGGTTCAAATTCAGCAGCAGCTCTCCAGGAGCAAGGCTGGGCTTCCTACTCCTAGCAGAGTAGTGATGTCACACACACAAAAAAAAGGAATCCACAAGAGTGGGAGGGTGTGGGAGGAAGAAGAATAAAAGAGGAGCTGATACTACAGGCTCAGATGGAAAGGAAATTTTTGAGAATGATGATGGCAACAAATGTACAAATGTGCGTAACACACAATGGACGTATATATGGATTGTGATGAGTGTTACGAGCCCCAATAAAATGACTTTTTTTTTTTAAAAGATATGACTTTTGGGGTCTTAGAGTAAAGTGACCAGACATCCCACTTTTTAACAATCTACCAACATCCCGCAGCATTTTAAAATTAAGATAAATATATTACAATACTACTTTTGTATTCTATGAAAATTTTTGTTACTCCATAAAGACCAAATTTTTAATCAAGAACACCCTCGCCACCCACCCACCCACCCCCGGTCAATGGTGTCCCACTTAAAATCTGGTCACTTATCTTGGAGGCTTGAAGACAAACAAGCAACAAAGTCCACATGAAGGCAACACACCAGCCTGTGGGTTCATGAGGTATTGATGGAATCAGGTGCCAGCCTTCAAAGACCGAGAACAAAAAATCACATCCATGTGAATGAGGGGGAATGTGGAGTGGAAACCCAAAGTCCATCTGTAGACAATTGGACATCCCCTCACAGAAGGCTCACAAGGAAGAAACGAGCCATTCAGCGTGCAGTATAGCACCGATGGAACAACTTTCCTCTAGTTCTTTAATGCTTTTAACCTCCACTATCACGACTCCAATTCTATCTTCCAAATCTGGCTAGATCAGAATATGTACACAGGTACAGATAAGAGCAGGAAATATAGGGAAACCAAGACATACAAACCCCTCTGGATCAATAATGAGAGTACCATGAGGGGAAGGAGAAGGTGGGGACAGAAAGAAGGAACCGATCACAATGATCTGCATATAACCAACCTTTCCCTGGAGGATGGACAACAGAAAAATGGAGATATCCGTCAGTGTAAGACATGAAAAAATAATCTTATAAATTATCAAGGGTTTGTGAGTGAGAGTGAGTGGGGGAGGAAAGGAGAGAAAGTGAGATCATTCCAAGGGCTCAAGTACAAAGAAAAAATTTTTATTTATTTTTTTTAGGCATCACTGCTCTCTGGTGGTGGGAGTAGGAGGCCCAGTCTTTGGTCCTGTGAGCTGGAATTGAATCTCCATCCCAGTGGGCCACAGTCCCGCACACAACCACTACGCCACTGGGGCTCAGCAAAGAAAATTTTTTGAAAATAATGATGGCAACGAATATAAGAATATGCTTGACACAATGAAAATATGTATGTATTTTGAAAAGAGCTGTATGGGCCACTAATAAAAGGATTAATTTTTTAAAGATTTTTAAGAAGTACAATCCATTTAATCGTTGACATTATTGATCAAAAAATAGTAACTTACATTTGAAATTTAATGCATTCATATCTGTCCTTGAAGATAGGTCCATTCTTTTTGCAGTTTCACATTTGCTGTGAATCTTTTCACACGTAAGAACTGAAACTCCCTGCCATCAATTCGATGACTCACAGAGCTTCTCCGGGCGTTCCCAGTAGCTGCTGACTGGAGTAGAAAGCCCCATCTCTCTCCCTCACAGTGGCTGGTGGTTTCAAACTGCTGACCTTGCAGATAGCAACTCAAGGGGTAATCACTGTGCCACCAGGGTGCCTTCAAACATAGAAAGAGAGAGCGAAATATGTAATTCTGTTTTCCTCTTAATGAGAGTCTTTCAAAATGAGCACCAATGTTCTGTAGCACTTGGATCAATCGTTTTGAATCTTTGTCACAGACCTATGAATCTCAGTGGTGATTTTAATAAACATCCAGACCCCACTCCACACCTATTAAAATCAGCGTGTTTGAGAGTTATGGATTGAATTATGTCCCCCTAAAAGTTTGTGTTTTGAATCCTAACCTCTGTGGCTGTGGTTATAATAAAATTTAAGGAACAGGTTGTCTTTGTTATATTAGTGAGGCCAGAATACTACCTGGTCTATCTAAGTCAATCTCCTGTGATATAAAGGACAGTAAGCAAACAAGCAGAGAAGAATTGAGGTCTGAGAGATGGCGAGAAATATGGTGATCTCCAGGGAACCAGGTTGAAGAAACTGAAGAGATGGAGACCTTCTTCCGAAGCCAATGGAGAGAGAAAGCCCTTCCCTAGAGCTGTCCCCCTGAATACAGATTTCTTGCCTCCCAAACTATGAGAAAATAACTGTCTCCTACTTGTTTCAGCCACTCACTCGTGATAAATCTGTAATAGCATCAGTGGATAACTACGACAGTATCTCTGGTCCTGAAACTGGGTGTGTGTGTTTTTTTCGGTCAGAGAACTAGGTCAGAGGTCAACAAATATTTTCTTTAGAGGGCCACTGAATTTGCACAGACAATCTAAATGCTGGCACATCACATCACACAACATAAAACAAACAAGTCACACTTAAGACCCAGTTGCAGACTGTGCTCATAAACAGAGGCGGAGAAGTTGGGGGTTACAGTGGGCTTTGCGGTCCACTAGTCCCTTTAAAGAGACTTGTCAGCTTTGGGGGAAAGCGATTGCCATGATGACCCAGGGGAGATTGGTGGCCAACAGAGGCCTGTGCTTTAAGTGGGCCATTGAGCTGAGCTGGCTTGGAGGAAGCAGCAGGGGCTGAAGTGACCAGGGCAGTGGCCAAGGAGTGGCCAAGGCAGTGGCCTGTACCCACTTGGTTACTTCGACAAGCAAGTGCCTGATAGCAGCGTGCCAAAGACAGACCAGATCCTGGTAGAGAAGCGCTGCTGAGATATCGTCCTGGGTCCCCTTGAGCAGATTCCCATAAGCCTCTTCATCATGTACGTGGCTGACAATACTATCTCCATCTTTCCTACTATGATGGTGTGTATGATGGCCTGGCGACCTATTCAGGCACTTACGGCCATTTCAGCGACTTTGAAGATGCTGGAAAGTTCAAGCCAGAAGTTTCTTCTGGGTCTACTTTATCTCATTGGGAACCTCATGGACTTGGCGTTGGCTGTTTACAAGTGCCAGTCCATGGGACTGTTGCCTACGCATGCATCAGATTGGCTAGCCTTCATCGAGCCCCCTGAGAGAACGGCGTTCAGTGGTGGGGGACTGGTTTTGTGAACCTGAGAAAGAAGCACTTGGCATCTTAAGGATTGGGATCTCATTTACATGCATTTTTGTTTCTCCTCGGCCTAATAAATTTACTATAAAAGTTACCATTCATGATGAAAAAAGGATAATATCCATACAAACACAGAAACTATACCATAATGCCTGACTGAAAATAATGTAGAAAACTTCATATTTCCAGTACAGAGCAAAATAACAAATAAAATGATAACTCAGTAAACAAAAGAACAGGTGCTGCTAAATCAAGAATCACAACAGCATTTCTTCTCAATATATTAATTATTTTGAACAACAACAACAAAGAAGCCAGTTGCAAAACAACCACATATTATATGATCTATTCTATTTTTTTAATCTGATCTATTATGTATGAAATATCGAGGTTAGGCAAATCTACACTGAAAGAAAGTAGTTTCCCTTGTTTACATAAATAACAGGAGTTGGGCAAAGACAGAATGGAGAATGAATGCTATGGCCATGGAGTTCTTTCTTGGGTAATGAAAATGTTCTACAACTGATTGCAATAGTTGCAAAACTGAAATGCCCAATAAGCATTGAATTATATAAATGGATTGTAAATTAAGAGAACTGTATCATTATGAATAATTTAAATTTTTCCCCAGTATGTTGAGAAATAAATGAATATTTAATAAAATTTTAACATAGAGTGTTACCTACTTAATATATGTTGTCACCACTTTAAAATAGCCCATGGAAGTATACTAGATTTTTCCAGCATACCTTGCTGATATGATTTACAGTGTGACTAAATTCTGGTCAGTGTGTTGGAAGTGAAAGTTACTACTGAGAAGAAAGTAGAAGAGAGAAGACAAATTTTCTTTTTTCCTCCATCTTGCCACAGTAGGACACAAAATTTTTTGGAGGATTGAAGAGAGGAGATGTCTGGGCTCCTGATGACTAAGGAGTTGATGTACAAGCCCTAGACTTCCTACCTCTAGACTTCTTTCTTTTATTCTCTTTTATTTTTTTCAATTATTTTATTGGGTTCTCTCACAGCTCTTATAACATTCAATGCATCATTTGTTTCAAGCGTATTTGTACACATGTTGCCATCTTCATTTCCAAATATTTTCCACTTGAGCCCTTGGTATAAGTTCCTCTTTCCCCCTCCCTTTTTCTTTTTTAATAAATCATTTTATTGGGGGCTCATACAGCTCTCATCATGATCCATACATACATCAATTGTATGCAGGCCACATTTGCACACTCGCTGCTATCATCACTCTCAAAACATCCTCCCTCCACTTAGGCCCCCAGTAACAGGTCTTCGTATTTCCCTTCTCTCCCCCCTCTCTCTCTCCCATGAACCCTTAATAATTTATAAGTTGTTATTACTTTTTCATATCGTACACTGTCCAATGTGTCCCTTCACTCACTTCCATGTTGTCCAGAGAAGAGGTTAATATATGTAGATCCCTGAAATTGGTTCCCTTTTTCTATTCCACCATCCCTCCACCCTCCCAGTATCACCACTCCCACCATAGTCCTGAGGTATCACCTATCCTAAATTCTCCATGTTTTGGACTCCAGTGTACATCCCCTGATCTAGCTGGATTTGTCTGGTAGAATTGCGATCATGATAGTGGGTGGGAGGTAGCATTTAAGAACTAGAGGAAAATTACATATTTCATTGTTACTACACTGTACCTTGACTGGCTCATCTCCTCCCTTCCACCCCTCTGTAAGAGGATGTCACTTCACCTATTGATGGGCTTTGGATTCCCAATCTGTACTCCCTCTCATTTATAATGATATAATTTTTAGTTCTTTGATGCCTGTGGTGGTCATATGCTTATATCAATTTGAGATGTGGATTGAGATGTGGGAGTGGAGTCTAGCCTGTTAATCTGGAGATAGCCATTGAGTAGCCAATGAGGCCTGTGTGGGCATGACTTTCTCCTGAGACTTCTGGGAAATCTCGTGGTATTTCCTTGGTGGAGATGAGAAGTCATCTCACCAGTTGTTGGGAGTTATTCTCCAAGATGACAAAGTACGGACAAGACAAGATGTCAGCGTTTGATGAGCTGGAAGAGCTGGAGGAGAAGCCACATGGCCTTACCCTGATGGAACCAGACCTCTGAAGCTGGAGAAGCCACATGGAGACGCCTGCCAGTGCTGAGTTGCTTCTACCACCAATGGATGCTGTTGATAGACCCTGAGCCCTGGAAGCGAGGAGCCATGGGGAGACCCGTGCCAGCACTCGGATTCTGCACCCACTAACCTGTGACTTCGTGAGTTGGAAGAAGATTTTATAGAGTGGTATCGGGCACGTGGGCTAATAATGAACTTATGACTTTGAACTGGACTGGGTTGAGATGCTTTCTCAATATTCCATTCCTCTTGTTTATAAACCTTACACTTATATTCATATATGTGTCTATGAATTTGCTTCTCTAATCTATCCGACTAACACAATGCCTGATACCGGATACCTGGCCACCTTGTGGTCACACAGGTTGGTGTGCTTCTTCCATGGGCTTTGCTGCTTCTGAGCTGGATGGCTGCTTGTCTACTCAAGCCTTTAAGACCCCAAACACTATATCTTTTGATAGCCGGGTACCATCCACTTTCTTCACCACATTTATGCATACAGTTGTCATCAGCAATCATATCAGGAAAGTGAGCATGAAATGTTATGATTTTTAGTCCTTGAAGCCTGATAACTGATCCCTTTGACACCTCGTGGTCGCACAAGCTGGCATGCTTCTTCCATGTGGGCTCTGTTGCTTCTGAGCTTGATTGCTGCTTGTTTACTTTCAAGCCTTTAAGACTCCAGATGCTACATCTT